>CANYBF011409887.1:0-20595 GCA_948192965.1 Dalechampia spathulata | reverse complement strand
AATGATGAATGAAGCACTAAAGGTGCTTATTAAAACAATGATGAGATTAACTACAATAAAGGTTATATAAAAGAGGAATGCCTGGTTGATTGCACCCTCATAGCAATAACGGAAAGGAAAGATAAATAGATGATGCATGACTAACTATGGGATACACTAGATCGCCTTATAGTAGGAACATGCATGTGAATACGTGCTAAAGTGAGATGAGTACCATATTATCATGTATGATTTAGTATATGTGTCTATGAATGCCTTATGACTATATGAGATTCGGTGTATCTGGTTATGGTCGCTATGGGAACTATTAGTGGCATGATTGGATATAGGATCATGAAGAATAGGTTATGATCTGAGGCTAGTTTTATGTATGGCCTGTACAGTGTTGTTTATGAGTTGCAGGTATTGTTTACCTGAGGGCTAACGGTTTGGCTGTATCATTTACCTTCCTTTTTGATTTCTAATTTATATCATGATTATGACACTACTGAGTGATATACTCAGCGTTCGTCATTTGATGGGTGCAGGTTAGCAGCTGAGTACAGAGCACGGATCCCAAGGTAGCCGTTCAGCAAGGACCTATTGAAGGCAGTGATTTAAGATAGTCCAAACTTGTATTCATTTATTTGTCTGTTTAGTAGGCAATAAATGTAATATGTGTGTATGTTATGGCTTGCACTTCATTTTATTTTGTCTGTTTATCCTTGTTCATTATTATTATTGCCTAATACTTAGAGGATAGTTATCCCTTGTAGGGTATATGATAGTTTCCTTAAGGGGAAATCATTGTATATTCTACGGGAGCATGTTACTCCAGGTGGGCTGGGTGTGACACTAGAAGCCTTCCAAGAGCCGTTCCTTGTCCATGCTTTTTCTGACACCGACGTCCACTCCCCACCCTGGTTAGCCCCGGGTGTCACAGTGGTACTAGTAAAAGAAATAATCATAAAAATTTATCAATCATATAATATCATAATAATATTTGTTTTAATATAATTAAATCATCTTAATAAAAATATCATTCTATACGATCGTATTCGGTCTTTTGAATAATATTATCATATGTTTTTAATTTCACTATTTATTTGTAACATCTAATGTATAACCATCGTTCCTTTCTGATATATCTCAATAATCATTTATAACATTATACATTGTGATCCCATCAATAATTATGTAATATGCGATGAAATATATCTTTTTGAGAATGCAATCATGAATTACACTCTCCCTCTGCTTTTCCTATATCACCTATCAGAATGCATCACGTATAACATTCAATTATTATGCATAATTTTTCGTACTAGGTCCATCGTATCGGTACCTCTCATTTCTATAGGAACATCTCATTATCTCTGGTTCAACAAACGGAACCCATCATTTCTCTCTGATTCCATATTGGAATCCAATTCTACGACCCAATACATATCATCATCATTCTCTATTCAATTTTATACTCATGCCTCTCTTATACCTCTATGTTATGTTATGTCATGTTTTTATGCAGAAATGCACATATGCATATGACATGGTATATGAATATATGCATTACAATATCATAAATAATCATTAAATCGCATTACATTATTTTATAGTTAATGTCTCTTAAAAAGAACATTTAGCGGTCGAGGGACCTTGCACAAACCTGTTATTGTTTTTCCTTTATCTAAATTCCTTGATGGTGTTTGCGAATCATCTTTTGTACCATCTATATCATTTATAAAATATTAACTTTTAAATAAGAAATTGATCATAAATATTAATCCTCATCATTATACTGTCACATCCGCATTAGTAGCATCTTTACAAGTTTGCATTTTATGCATAAGAATGAATGATGCATGGAAAGTATGCTTTGATATTCTAGATATGCATATGAGGATGATATGAATGAATGGAATTTCATAAGATCTAGACTTCAAAGTGAAAAGAGGTAAAAGAATAGTTTAAGTAATGAAAACGGAGTATTCATGCTTTAAGAAGTGCATTTTGAATGCTTATGAAAAGTGGTCCTAATGATGCCTTAAAATGGAATTAATAAGTGAAATGAGTGATTAGATATATTCAACATTACATTCTATATAAAAGTAGAGGTTAGAATGTATATTAGGAAGTAAGAATGAAACTAGATATGAAAATAAGTTAAGTTGAAAGTAGGGGTATTTTGGTAATTTTACTTAAGGAGAGGAGTATTTTTGGAAACTAGAAATGTGTATGTATGATATGAGATATGTGTTATGTATGTATGTAATGTATGATATGATTTATTAAGGAAGAACATTTAATTAAATAGAAAAGAAATAATTAAAGAAGGAACCAATGAGAATGTGGCAAATGTCACATTCCTATTGGACCCTTTTATGACCATACTTCAAAATTATTTAATTAAAAGATAAATAAAAGAATTAAGAAGAGAAGTTTACCTTCTTCCTTCCAATATTTCGAAATCCCCTCTTTCCTTCTCTCTTTTCCACTCTTTTTAATTCAATTTTATACTTTTCCTAAGGTCCAAACAACAAGGCAAATACTTCCACTCCATTACTCGATAGGGGTAACTTGGTGACAGGTTTGTGCTACGTCTTTCTTGACCTATTTAATGGTCTTGATGATAGTCTCATATTGACTTACTTATGATACACATGAAAAGTGTAAGGATGGACAATGGCATTATACGACATATATTATATTATCATCATACAATGCATCAAACATATGTATGGCATATCATATGATGATATAAGGTGGAAATGATACGATAATGATTCTAATGGGCCAACGGCCTGGCTATAAGCCGTATTATATGTATTGGGTCATATAAGATATATTAATAGGCCAGAGGACAGACTCTTTGAGCCGTGCTATATGATGATGGGCTATAAGCCGGACTTAATAAGCCATATGATAATGTTTGGTTTTTAAAGGAATCGGGTCCTAAGAGGATCAGTATCGGTACAATATGAGACCCAGTATAAAATGTGCACAATTATATATACATATTAATAATATTATAGGGAGGGTGCAAAGCATGATTGCATTTTCAAGTCATTTCATCATTCACATACAATTATGATATAGGGATGGATGATGATGAAAGTATGGTAAAGGTACTCCATGATATTTATTATATGCTACTAATTGTAAATACTTCCTAATGATAAGATATGATATTTTATAATACAATATGATTTCTATACCTTATATATGTATATGGAAAATTTTTCATAAGTTCTTATTCTCTACTTTTATTAACTTAAATAGTTTGCTTTTACATATTTTATAACAGCACTAAGTTATATACTTAGTGTTTGTCATTTGATGAACACAGGTACTAGTCCATTGGGTGAAGGACAAGGTTAGACAATCACCAGTCGGTAAGAATAGGATTTGATAGAATCTTACTTCTACAGCAGCTTGGACATTTTGTTAATGTACTCTCAAATCTCTTTTGGTTATGTAGCTTAAACATTATTCGTACTGGCAGTAGTATTTGTGTGCTAGTGGTAATTGCATGTTATATTATGATATGTTTATAACTGTGATAATACTATGACACCACAATATGAGTATAATGATAATGTATGATGATGTTTATACATATAAATGATGATACGATGTGATATATATATAAGTGATAGGATCCATGTAAATAGATGGCCAAGATACTCAGGTACATATATAATGTGTATTAAATAAACATTATCTCGTAAAAGAAATTTTCACCATGGTTGGTGAATAGTAAGTTATGAATAATGCTTAGTGAATAATAATATATGAATAGTAACTTATAAATAGTACTCAAAAAAAATGTATGCATCCCTTGTAGTATAATTAATGCTTTTCTTTCACAAGAGGTTATTAATTATGCTATGGGAGCATGTCATGCTAGGTATAGGTGTGATATCTAGTATGCTAGTTAGGACAAATCCATTCCTAATTTAATCTTATTGTATTGAACTGTGATAATCTTATATTTATTCTTGTTTATAGTTCCATGTTTTTTCTTTGCTTGAGGACAAGCAAAATCTTTAAGTTTGGGGTAGTTTGATAACTATAATTTTTACATATATTTTCCCCCTTATTATAATGTCACTTTAAGCATTATTTTCATGTTTTTCCCTTCAAACATAAGCATATAATATAATATTTCATGCATTATTCATATTCTCATGCATCATATTCATATATTATATACTTAGCATAATTTCATACATTTTCATATGTATTTTACATCATTTTCATAATATTTCATATAGTGTAGGAATTAGCTCAATTTAGATGGACTTGCATGCATTTTAGTAGGTTTTTAAGGTAATATTTTGCATTTGAATTATAATTTTAGGTGTTAAAAGTTTAGTTTTCCCATTATGACTCGACCACCAAATTATTTCATGCATTTAGTTCCATTCGAGCCTTACACAAGTCGTGGATGGCTTACACGACTCGTGTACCATTCGACCCCCTTATATTTTTTACTCTTTTTAGTCAATTCAAAAGCCGCATGACTCATGTAGCATTTACACGACTTGTATGGTGCATTTAGGTTGCATTTTCCTTTTTATTTCTAGCCCTAATATTATAATAATGGAAGGTTAGGATGCCTTTAGACTTTAAATAGTTGTATGACTCTTTTAGTTATGGAGATGTACAAGGGATTCATTCAGATTCACATACGGAGAAGCATTATGAGAGTCTAGGTTAGGGTTTTAGGTTTAGGGGAGAGGGAGAGAAAAGGAGATTCAATTGGTGTGATTGCTAATCTTCTCTTCTATTTTCTGTTATTATTCATAGCATTTCATCAAGACATTGAGGAAGCAGTTGAGGAAGAATCGAGAAGAATAGAAGACGGAATAGCAGGAGCAACAGAATTGATCAAGATTCTCTTCATCTCCATCTTTTTTATGTTTTAGTTTTAAACATTTGTTATGGTTTTATTTTCTTTATTCTTCATGTCCTTTTGCTTTATTTATTTTAAAGATATGATTTGATAGTAGTTGTAGGGATTGGATGATGATTTAAAAAGATTTAATTCCTTTCTATTTATGAATTCTTTTACCTCTTTATGTTCTTGAGTTGTGATTCATGCTTATGATGTTTGATTGTTAAAATGGGCCCTTTTAACGTGAAAACATTGAATTAGTTTTGTTAATTGCTTTGAAAGAAGGTTTAACCTAACCGAACGAATTTAAGAACATCGAATAATGACTACCTAGACATAGGAGTTAGTTAATTTGGAGGCACAAGGTCTAGTAAATGAACTTAATTACTGAAGTTAATTTTAGCAGTAATGAAAGTATGGTGTTAGCTTAACTTTAGTAGGTAAGGACTCTTTTGGAAGACAGAACTTTGCATCTAAACAGTACTTTGAAATTGGTAATTAGATTAATAATGGAAGGTTTAATATTTGTTCATCATCGTTCAACCTTATGTTTAATCATATATTATATATATATTTAGTAGTTGGTTTATGCTTTTAGTTAATTAAATAAACTATAATGTTGATTTATTTAGATAATTGATAAAATCAATAGCTAGTACTTAGCCGCTTTTGGTCTCAGTGAATGATACCCTTATACTGAAGTTGCGATCTGTATTCTTACGATGACGTAATTACAATTTAAGGATTATAAATTTAAAACTTGTTGATTTATATTGCATATGAAAATAACTCTATTTATACGCCAACAAATATGTTAGTAGTATTTGTAGTAAGAATAATAATAATAAAAATAAAAATAATAATAATGATATAAGGAATAGTTACATAATAATAATTATTATTAGTATTAATTATTAATTATTATTATTATGTTAAGGTACAAGATACTTACTTACAAGTGAATAGTCACATCATGCTACATTTGTTTATTTTTTATCATGTCATCCAGTGATCAGTTAAAAGTAACGATCAATCTAAAAAATACATTAAGTTAAAAATTTATTTTTCATTCATACTAAAAAAAGAATTTTGAAATTTTTTTATTTAAAAAAAGAATTTTGAAATTTTTTTATTTAAAAAAATAATTTTGAAATTTTTTTATCTAAAAAAATATTTTTGAAATTTTTTTACCTAAAGGAAATTGCCAGAAGGAGGATAAGGTACAATATAAGACAGTATTCTACACACCGAGTCAACCCTCAACAGGTTTTATTCATGATCTATGGTCTAATTGACATGTATATTTGAATTCTTTCACTATTAATATTAAAAATTTTAAAATATGTCTATTATTACTCGTACAATTTTGAAAGATTAGTCTTTTCCCGAAAATTTGACATTTTATTATATTATATTTTATATTATATTTATTAATAGAAGATAATTTTAAATTAAAAATTAACATATAATATATATTTTATAGTATATTATGGAGGGCCGACAATTATTTAAACATTTTTTGAATTTTTATATTAAAATATAATTAATTAATAATGATAATATATTTTTATCGTATATTTTGATTAATTACAGTTCTGTATTCGACTCTCAATCAGAACCCTAGATTATTTAAATTTAAGATATAAAATCTGAACCTAAAATATTGATTTAGTTCATTATTAATTTTTTTAAAAATGATTTTCATTTGATTTTTGATTGGATAATTAAAATTTCACAATTTTCACGCTTTGGAATAAGCAAAAAGGTTCAAAATCAGACGGTAATTATATGGTTTGGAATTAATCAAAAGATTACAAAAAGGATTCTAGTTTAGAAAGTTTAATTAAAGCATTTAAACCTACACAATAAAATATGATAAAATAATAATTATAAATTTAAAAGATAATTTTGCTTTTAAAATGCAAAATATGCTTTTAAAAATGCAATAGTTGCTTTTAAAAAATACTTTTGTTAAATGAGTTATAAATTTGAAAAAAATATATTTAAGTCAAAAATTAAGCAAGAGATGATATATAGAGAAATCCGGTCTTGTGGAAGGTTAACGACTTTGTCAAACGATGCGTAGTGAAGTAACAAATACGCAAACAAGAAGAAGAGGAGGAAATTGGAACTATATAGAAAAGAGGAGGAAAATTCAGCCGAGTCAACCAAGATGTTTCAAATAGCAAAAGTCTCTTTATACTTGACTTTAGAAATTGAAATTGGAGAGTGCATTTGCATTTATTTCTCGTCCATGGTGGATCCACACAATATTTAGATAATAGTTAATTTTTGGATTACGATTTTCAATATTTAATAGAATATGATACATCATTTTTTGATTAATTTATGTTTGATATGTAAAAGGGATTTCAGCTTATACTGATTGAATATTAATTATGTCATAAATTAAGGTATTTCAATTATAAGATTATTAAATTACTTTTGATTTAAAAAAATAATGAATATGAAAAGATTTTAAAATTACTTTAGGTTCATAGCTTCACCTACTATCAAATCTACTAGATTTGAAACTCAAAAATAAATTTAAAAAACTATTTATATTACCAAAAGATAATTATTGTGCCAAATGAATTTAAAGAAATTTTTAAAAAATTAAAGAAAATATTGATAAATTAAAAGATAGTTAACTGTAGTGATCAGGGGTGCGCAAAAATATCAAAAAACCAAGAAAATTAATAAATTGACGACATTTGATAATTTCAGTTTGGATTTTTGGTTTATGAGTTTTATTTGATTATTATTTTCAAAATTTTTGGTTTTTGAATTTTGATTTGGTTTCAGATATTGGATAACTATATAAACTGAACAAATCGAATAAACTGAATAATAGATTATAAAACAATGTTGTTTTATATTAGTATTTAAAACTACATGCTTTTGTATCAATCATATGGTTTACAAATTTGAGTTTTGGTTTATTCGGTTATTACATGTTTGGTTTTCAATGTATTTGATTCGATTTATTAGATTTTTGGTTAATTATGGTTTAGTTCGATTTTAGTTTGAGTTTTCAGTTTATTCAGTTCTGTTCAAATCCTCCATAAAATCAAATCGAATAAGCTGATGTTCACCCTTAGTAGTGACTAATTTGTATTATCGATTAAATGAAACTTTTAGATTGATAGCCAATTAATTGGTTGATTCTTTCTCTTCCATAGTAGTAGCTTTCCTATTTATAGATATTGTCAACTAACATTCTTCATTTACATATACTTTTTTTTAGAAAATAATAACCTAAACTATTTAACATATACATTGCTTTAGCCAACATTTTATTAGGTTCAATTTATCATACACTTGATAGAGCTATAAAGGACTTACTTTTTTAATTTCATACTAATGGTTGGTGCGTGGAACGGGTCTTTCAGAGTTTCCTTAGACCATAACCAACAAATTTCAATTGGCATTAAATGCCATGTGTTTTAACTATAAGTTTATGATATGCCTTTATTCTATGACACCTTCAAAGATAGTCTCCTTCTTCCTTTTAGATTTAATGACTCATTTGGGCCTATTTTGACTTTATTATGACCAATCAATTATTAACACCTTGGTGGGTTTATGGTTATGTTGGTTTATAACCTTTAATCTAAAATCCTAGATGATACTTAGTGACAGTTTACTCTTCTTGGGTATCTTCATTTTTATGTTGCTTATTTTTCTACTACAAAGAAATATTTGACCTTACTTGACTTATATCACCCTGCCTTATGGTCATAGCAACTTAGCTTTCCTCCTATCCTTAAAGGTAGAATTAAGTTCTTTTATCTTGATGAGGATAACTATTTGATGATCAATGAGGATTAATGTCATATTCATACACACACAGCATCCATGTGTGCATGTATTTTATGCATACGTCATAGTGAATGATTGATTAATACATGAAATGCATGAATGAGATATAATGCATGAATGATTTGACATAATGAATGTGATATTAAATGTCTTATAGTTAAATAAATCCCATATGATATGGAATTGATAAATAACAAAATGAAAACAAAGTGAAAAGATGACTAAAGTAATGAATATGCACTAAAGATGCCAATTTAGTATGCTTTGTTGAATGATCTAATAAAGCTCTATGATGGAATTTATGCATATAAGATGAGGCATTGGCATGTTTAACATGATATTTTATGATAAAGTATAGTTTAAAATGTGTAAATATAAGTTAAAGTAAAGTTAGAAGCAATGGTATGTAGAATGGTAAGCTAGCATACAAATGGCATTTCATGGAAAGTTAAGGTTATAATTGAAAATTATATTATGTATGACTTATGTCCATGTTACTATGATGAGTGATAAGTGCATTCCTTATGTAAGTATGATGTAAAAATGATGTAATGATGGTTATGAAGGAGAGGAAATAAAATGGTGTAAGTAAGTAATATTGATTTACCAAATGTCTTTATATGATTAGACTTTCTTAACATAAGTCAAAAATTGAGTCTTACATTGTTTAAAAAGGAAGCAAGTCGGCTTCCATTCCTTCTTTCACGATAACACATTTGACTTCTTCTTCCTCCTTTTCTCTTGTATTCTAATATAAAGAAAAATAGCAATCCAAGGTGAGATCACATGGAAAATTTAGTGTTTATGCTTCCTTTGAGTTATATGTGCTTTATGAATAACTTCTTCTGCTTCTTTTATACTTTATTATTTTTTTTGATGAGAAAGTGAGTTACTGTAGGGTTGTATTAATTGTATGTAAATGGAAGAATTGGAGTGAATGATGAAAGATAAGAAAGCTAGGTGATGAATTTGATGTTGTTTTGCAACCAAATGGAATTTTTGTTTTCATATGTGAAAATTATGTAAACCCTTAACTTGTAACCCTTGAAATTGTTACTTTGGTTACTGCTTAAAGTATATGCATGATGTTTAAAATTTTTTAAAGGGTTTGATGTACTTAAATGTTAATGGAAAGATGATTACATGTGTTGATAGCTTGAATGCAAAGTTGTTGCTAATTTGAGGACTATTTGGCCTTTCACCGTTTTGAGGGGTGGAGTTTTGTAATCCATAAAATCTTGTGTAAACATGATTGAGTGTTATGTGTAGATGATGGAAATGGGGTTTGGTTTCATGTAAAGGTGAGTTATGGCATGCAATTGGTCACTAAGGGATAGCAAAGCATGTACTTTGTGTATATTGCATGTATGTAGCCTTTAAGTATGGATATGTGCCTTGTATGTTGACCAATTGGATCTAAGTTCCTATATAACATGTATATGTATGCTTTCATTTAGTATGGTATGATTTTAATGTGGTTTGGAAGTTAGATGGTTAAGGTATGCATGAAGACACTAATAAGGCAGCTTGTGCATCTTAATATGTAAGTTATGTAACATTATGTATTGTGAGAGATGTGAATGTATGATTGTAAATTTGGATATATTATTCATGGATAAGTCTTAGGATCATGTGTTCATTCATTAAAAGTGACCATAAGACTAAGTTATGATGAAGGAAAAATTTGTTCAAGTTAGTGGTATGCTGAAATGTGCATTTAGTTCATTTCAGCAGGCTCTTTTAAGGCATACAGCCTTTTGAGTTTTTGAGCCCTTAATGGATGAAATAATTTGCATGCTATAACTTGAATTAAACCTTGATGAGTCTAGCTTCTAATGATATATAGCTTATTTATATTAAAAGTTAAGAAGATAGCTTAAAAATTCAATTAGTCTAATACGTGCAAAATGGTACTTTCACTTTCATAATTTTGGCATGTCTATATTATATGCCTTAAATGTATAAGTTTTGGTACTTTTTTGCATGATTTAATGCCTTGAGATGTGCATGAGATAATTGACTAAAAGTGAGTGTCATTTATGATTCATAAGATGGTCATTAGGGGTACATAATGGCCTATGCATACTAGGTGAAAAGAGAAAGGAAACATGCAATAAAAATGAGCATATGAATAGTAACTTGACTTGTGACTCAATGCTAAACTCAATGCTATACATACCTAGACCTTATGACTCTTCATTATACATAAGAATACACACTTAGAGGCATGAAACAAAGTTAATGTTATATGTTTACAAATGTTATAACAAGTGTTACACATGCTTCAATGTTACAAATACTTGACTTACGTACCTATATGCATGTGTATGACTTATATATGTCATTGTACTCAAATATAAAGGTATGTAATGGCAAGCATGAGGATAATGGATAATCATATATGCAAATGGAAGTCAATGATGTATAAATACACTTAATTAATGAAATTATGGTTCAAATACTTATGTTAGCCGAAAGGCATGAATGACTTCTACTTATGAAGTGTGAAATATTGAAAGGTGGTATGGTCATTATATGCTTATTATGAATCAAAGTTGAATTATGATTACATGTTATGATTGGATATGGATTGTTTAAGATGATAATTCAAGTGTAATGTATGAATGACTTAACTAAGTGAACATAAAATAAAAATGCTACAAGTTTAGCTGGCGAGACTCATACTCCTCCATAAGCTATCAATAAGGGTAAAGTGATAGCAGGTTTGTGTTATTCACTCTATGACCTCACATGGAGTCTTGAAACAATGACTTTTCACTTATATGCTTATGATATCAATGTAATGAGTTTATATTATGAATGGTATCATATGATTATCATTGCATACGATCATCAAAGCATTAATTATGCATCATATCATGAATCATTCAAACATAAAGGCATATTCATGATATATCATATAAAGGATATATAGAGAAAAGAAAGTGATATATAGAGAAAAGTTCAATGAAAGTGTACTGGGTCATATAGTTATTATTGATCCCTTCGAAGGAATCATATAGTATATGTTTCTATCATGGAACCATAGAGAATGTTTTATTCCTATAGGAACTAAAGAAATACTTTATTCCTATAGGAACTAGAGAATCATATAGTACTAGTACATAGAGAAATGGATCCAATATGGGATTGTGCACAATCTTATAGAAATGAAATAAAATGTTATAGGAAAATCAAAGGGAGAACATAAAGCATGAATGCATTTTCAGAGACATACATTATCATTCATATATCATGAAAATACAGTGGATGAAATTATGAATGCATTATAGTAATGCTTATATAGAGATATACATAGAGTAATGATATATAATACAATATTTAATACAGGAAAAGTTATAATGGATCCTTTTATGGTATTTATTCCTATCTTTACACAGTATGTTATATGTGTTGCCTATAACAAATAAAGAATGATGCAAAGTGACATGATATGATACAGTTATATTGCTTAATGATTGTTTATTATGATTTGACTTTAATGTATTACTTATGATACATGATCATGTCCTTTACTCATTTTATAGCACCACTAAGTTTTATACTTAGCGTTTATCATTTGATGAATGCAGAACCAGGACCTTCTAGTAAGAGTTTAGATTGATTAATCTACAGTCTGGAGAGGTTGTGATTTTGAAGAATCTCATTCTTGGAGCAGTGTTGGATAAATGTAACATACTCCAAGATACCTTTTGTATATATAGCTTATTATATTAATCTTAGCAACAGTAATACTTATGTTATGTACTTTTGTTATGTGTAATATTGATACCATTAAAATACATAAAGTTAAATACACATATTTCATATAATGGATGATAGTTTAATTATGAATGACCAATATAATGCATGCATGTTATCGTGTATTGATGTTACCTATGTTTACAGGTATCATTGAATTACAAGTACACATGATCTGATGTAACTAAATGAATTAAAAAGTAAAAAATTTTCATAGATCTTTACAAATCCCTTGTAGGATAATTAATGACTTCCTTGCTCAGGGGATTATTAACTATTCTATAGGAGGGTATTACATCAGGTTTAGGTGTGACAGTCAACTCATACATGTAACTTCTCTTTTCATCATCTTATTTTAAACCATGAGATCATCACTTTTGTTGTAGATCCTCTAGAAAAATGAAAGGAGGTACGTTACACTTAATAATGAGACATATTCTTATTTCTTGTTCCTTCACACACTATTTTTATATTATCTACCGATAAGTTTACTTCTCTTTAGTTTCCAGTATAGCTTTAAGTTATCAATTCATGATGGTTATATTCATTAAATCTTCAATACTAACTCATTACTTAGTAGGAAAAAATGAGTATCTCCACTATAGTCATAGCTTAAGAAGAAGAAGAAGAAGATAAAGCGTGGTCCTTCTAAAGGATCAACTTTAAGGCCTCCTCTTAGTAGTAAGAGTTCCTCCTGAATTAAGAATGACAACTAACCCTCATGGAATTAAGAAAACTCCAATCAATATAATTTTATCTAGTGCTTCTAAAAGAAAGAAAAAGTGACATGGACATCATCATTCAGTATGTTATAAATGATGATATGATGGTTAATGATTTTATTGACCAAACTAGTTTAAATTTTCATTCCAAGGTGAGCAAAGAGGTAATTTAGGATAAAAATGAAGATAATAATGGTTTATACTTTTTAATCAATATTGATGAGTATCCTATTGAGGCTCATACCTCTTCTCATGTTATGACCTCATTGACTCATCTTGATGTTTATTATAGCTTAACATCCCTTGCTTCTTGAGGTATCTACCATTAGTTTACTATGTTCATAAGTAGTAGAAGAAATTTAAAATTGTTCAATTTAAACAATAAACCAAACAAGGATATAACATCAAACACTCATAAAAACACAACATACAATGATAAATGGTATAGAGTTAGCACATAACACTTACATGCACTTCTAGATCTCATTTGATTTTTAATTCTTACACTAATGGTTGTATCAAACTAATAGTCTCAAAGTATAGGAAAACCTCCACAACAATCGACACCAAAGGAAACATGATAAGTAAACTCCTTTGCTATCACCTTGTTGATATACTAGTATGACAAGTTGAAGAGGGATATGTGTTTGAGTTCTTCCTTGTTCTTTTCATTCATGAAGCTAAATGTTATATTAGCACTAGTGGGAGGAATATGATTTAGCCAATGAGAGGAATGAGAGTGTGTTTCCCTAATTTTGATTACAATGACATATTTAAAATTTTTAATTTAGTTTACAAGGAAGCTTTATGACTTAAAGTCATACATGTACCTTTATCATGCCTTTATCATATGCATAGTATATGATAATTTAAGCCACATGGACTCTTACATTTCTTAAGCTTGATCCATATGAATTAGGCTTATAACCAAAAATATTTTTAGAGCTTATCATATAAGTCTAAAAACTTATCATATTTAGTTTGTTTCCTTATTTGTAAGTGCTACATCCAATTTGTACTCATAATTATATTCATTTGTTCTCTTTCTTCGTATTGAATTATGCTTTTATAGTTAAGCTAAATAATTTATATGAATGATTGGAAAATTATAGATAATTGATTCAATAGTCTTAAGTGTTAGAATAAATACATAATAAATTATTAATTAGATTGATAGATTAATTAAATAATTAATAAATTATTAATTAAATAGTCTTAAGGATCATCTCTGCTACAATCATAGGAAAAGGGGTCCGGCCCTGCATCATTTGGTCTACCATAGGGCCGATCAGCAAATCTCTGTGACCGAACGGATCGACAAATAGAAACTGTGCCAATAGTCCAAAACCAACTACCCTAAGCCATGATGGGTCTTCCACAGATTTCTGACCGCATAGTCGGAAAAGGGCAACGAGATTTACAAAGTCGTCTATAGTCAAAAGAGAGCCCACCTCTCACGGGTCAGCATTAAAAGCCCTAATCAAATATGAGAGCACATCTCCAAAGGGCGCTAGTCCTGTCAGCATCACCATCATGCTACAGGTAATCCTGAGGATGGCAGTAAACTACTCATACATCGGACACATCTCTACATGCCCAAACCGGAATACGTGAACTTCTGGATCCCAGAACTGCACAGCAGCATGTAGAAAAGCGTGATTGATTGAGACTTGCAGAAAGGTCCTCAAATATTGGAGTCCAATCTCACCCAATTGACTCCACTCATCATTTCCCCAACGACGGGAAAGAGCGCGGAAGGCTGACAATGATTGCTGAGTCATTGTATATCTAATTTTTGCAGAAAAAAAGTAGATGAGTTATGTTTTGCCAATAAACCAAAACGCATGGTGTATTTACAAGCAGCAAACAGCATTGGATTCCATTGCCAAATCCAAAAACACACAGTACAAGCATTTATCTATTTTTACAGTCTGTACGCAACAACCCTAACATACTAGGCATGCAATTGCCAGTCTGTGATGCCTTATCTTATTCTAGTGCAGAAGCTACAGATTTCTGATGCCATGCATATGGAAGCCTGACATCACATCATCTCTACGTGTCATCCTCCCCAGAATGATCATCTTCAGGACTGGGACTATCCATGACATCAATATTGTAGCGCTCCAGATGCGCCGTCAGCCATGCGATCTCTCGATCCCTTTCCTCTATCATCCGAGCGAAACGATCACGCTCCTCTTGCTCCACTTGTCGGCTAGACTGCAGGCATAAAACATCTAGGCATGTAAGACATACATCCATGCATATTCACGCATTCTCATTTATAATAGGTACCAACCTGAACGTCTAATATGTCAGAGGTGTAACGACGACGCAACCCCATCAATAACCTTGAAGTGTCAACCATGGCATCTCAAGGCACTTGTAAGCAAAAGACACATGTCAGACTACTGAAATCAAAGGCTCATTAAAACAAGCATACTCACGTGTATTATGTTTTGAGGATCAAATTCGATCTCACTCCTTGCTGGTACCACGAAAGAGGTCTCATAAGGAAGACCAGTCTCGTCATAAGTAAAGATCAGTGGGTTTTGCGGCCATGCTAATTAGCCCTCCACAAAATCTACTGGGTGCGCATATCCTAGAGGCACCTCTAGAGTGTCTGACATTGACACTGGTGGGACTGTACCATCCCTAGAATTGTATGATCTCTTTGAAGCACCACCATCCTGAGAGCTCCCAATTCCTGACGAGTCATGACGTCCGCCTCGATTGCCATGGGAGGAGGATCTCCCTTTAGTCCCACTGAACCGATCACGCTGACTCCTACAAGTGGAAAGTTCCACGGGCCCCAATAATTTCAACTAAATGAAAGAGGGGTAATCCACTGGTGACTCTGATAGACGCTCTCGCCCAGGAATACCAGTCAATCCATCAATCACGTCTGAGTCGGTATCAGTACAGGAAGCCCAAAACATTGCACGTGGGGGTGCAGCGGGCTCCACCTGGCTATCTGGTCCCAGATACCAGTCCATAACACGCTCGCCTAAATAAAAGAGTCTACTCTCAGGTCCCTCCAACAACATATGATGTTCATCCTTATGCATCGAAGTCGCTATATACTCTGGCCTTGGATGCATGTTACTCCAAGGAAAGGGACGCACCTGTTCCAACGATAAAAAGAAATTAAACACCTGCACAGGTATTTCTCAAACCAGTTCAATACAGTTTAATGTTAATTAAATTGTTTCTTCTTACCTGGTCCCAGGTCAAGTTGTTGAGATGCTCCCTTAACTCATCCATGGTACCCCATGTGGAATATCGGGCTCTGGCAGTAACCCGAATTCGTACGCCATGATCTGCAAGGTCAATACACATGGTCAATAAGATATAAACAGATATTACAGTGATAGAATTAACAAAATTCTGATTACCTCCATAACTTTCCAGCACCCAATGAAGCAGTCCCTACAATGTCTGCTACAGTAATCAAGCCCCTGCATCAGGTGGGCTAGGCCAGTGCTGCTCCAATCATACCACCCTATGGACTCCAAGTCACGGACAGCCTATAATACTGACATGTGGACACTGTTCTGGCTATCATTAAATAGTGTACACCCTAGCATATATAGCAGAAAGCTATGGCTATACTGATCTACAGAGATTGTCCTACCAAGTCTCTCTGCCAGTACCACCTCTTGGAGACAGTCGTAAGAAATATTGTACCCTCCTCGCACATTGGGAGACACCCCTAGGCGAAGTTAGCCTAACATCAAATTGAATTGGTAGCCCTACGAATTCCAACCCAGTGATTCCAGCAAATATCCCCGGGGTGATAGCAATCTCGCCAACTGGCAGATGGAAGGTATGTGTGGAATCCATGCACCTCTTCTCCACACCAGTGAAGCAGGTGATATACGGACCAAAACAACTTCGGTCCACTCTTGCACGGATCTCCCTTAGCAGCTGGGAGTACCACTCAAAGACACCATGGATGCTACCGCTGCTTACCACTATTCGCTCCCTCTGCAAAATACAGAATTCAAGTCAAACTTCAGACTGAATTACAGAGTGCATAGAATAATTTTAGAGGTACAGAGCTCCTCCTCCTAGCCCTAAATGCACTTATTCATGTATAGGAAGCCCTGAAATGCACAATTCTCCAAGAAACGACTAAAAAATGGACTGTTTAGCCCATTTTTAAGTGCTATGTGCACTGCACATAGCACTATGTGGCACACATAGTGCTATATGCACCACATATAGCACAAACCCACGTCGAAAAACCTTATTTTCACCAAACCAATCAGACAAACACGAGCCCACCTAAGCCTAGCTTCAGTCTAGCATAAAATTCTAGCCTAAATACAAGCCTAAATGCATCAAAAATAGCCTAGAATTTAATTCTCAGAAAAGCCATAAAAACTGAAAAATCGAGCCGAGTCGCAGAAAACTCACCTTCTCAAGAGGAGCTCGAGACTGATGTGAGTCTATGGCAAAAGTTTTTGCAACTTCATCTCCAAAACGGGCTCCAAAATAAGTGTCACGAGTCGTCAACTCGGTTAAAGCATAACTCGGGACAGATTCGAGGTCCCGAGGGGTCGGTTGCATCCTAATACCGACCATTTCTGCAAAAACGCAAAATTTTTAGTTTGGGGTTTCAAAGAAAATCGAGTTTTTGAAGGAAAACAAAGTGATTTTTGAGTTGGAAGCCTAGTTATATAAAAATTCCAAGCAATGTGTGCCACACATAGGGCAACATGCACCGCACATTGCAATTTTTGCTAACATACGCCTGGCACTGTGGGAGTCTGCTAATATGCGCCTGGGTCCCACAAATATGCCCATGAAGAAGTAGGCCTATGGTAAAAATTTCAGAATTTTTTAAGGTCATTTGCCCCTCCGAAGCATAATTTTCACGAGCCGCAGCGTGTAAAAAATCTAGAAATTCAGTCAGAATGCAGCAAACTGATACTAAAAAATTCAAGTATTTTTCCTGGACTATTTCAATACTAATTTCACTGATAAATTGTTTTCTTATGTCTGGCAAAGACAAGAAATTGATCCAACAGACGATCAAAAGCAGTCAAACCTTTGAGTTCTGGTCAAACCGTTGACCTGATAGTGTTGCATTCTGACAGAGGGTCCCAAATGCAGACTTTGGAGACAGACAACACTTAATTGATGGCGCGAGAACAAGTTCTGATGGTTGATCATCCAAGACCCAGCAAAAGGTCACTTCTGGTTCCGCTGTAGAACCACCCGATCTAGCAAAGATCACCAGGTCAAGCCCTTGACAACTAAATCCTAACGCATAGGCATCTGAATGCTGACTTCAGATGAATTACTCACAAAGAAGCCATCGGTCTCGCAGTGACCACCAGTTAGCGCTAACCAGAGTATCCTGAATGTTGGGCCCTCAATAATGGAGCTGGGGTACTTGTACTGGTCAAAACCGTCGACCAGAAATGCCAGAGACCCAACAGAGGATCCTGGAAGCCGTTTCAGAGATATCTGACATTTAGAGATGGCGCGAGAATTGACCCGGCAGATGGTCACCTGGGTCCCGCAGTTGACCCTACAATCCAACAGTGATCACAGAACCAAGCCTTTGGTTCTTAAACCCTATCGCATAGGCATCTGGATGCCGGCTCCAGATGATTAACTCACGGCATTGCCATCAGCCCCATTGGGGACCATTGATCAGCATTGATCATCTAGCCGGACCATCGGGCTCCCATTGGCAGAATTGGGATTATCATATCAGCATTGGTCTTTCAGTCCGAGCACCAGGCTCCTAGTGACAGAATTGGGATCTAAGCCTCAACGCGAGCACCTCTGCGAGTCAGGTACGCTTCCTACTCCCTGTGAAAAGTCACGTTATGATCATATTGCATTTTGACGACTTACGCTCGTATCGCCTCAAAACGATTCTGATCAGGGGGCAAACTGTTGACCCTGACTTTTCACCATCGTATAATTTTGGATCTTTGTTGATTCGGCTAGGATTTAGTCCCCGGTATCGATCCCGGTTATGCGTATAGACCCTTATGTCTTATTCTGTGTGTTCTGGTGCGTAGAACATTTTAGAACTGGTGGGGCCCACCATGGCACCTGGCGGGACCCACCATATATTCTGAGTGTTCTGTACGTACAGAACACCCTTCCCTATTACCTACGTAAGGTAAATTGCTTAAAATGTAAAACATTGCATTTTTGGTCCCATGTACTATTCATCATCAATAGTACATAGGTAGGGCCTACTAAACAGAAATGGGGCCCGCAGCCCCCAATAACCTATTCTGTGTATTCTGTACTTACAGAATACATTTTTCAGTTGCCTTACGCAAGGTACAGCACTTGGCATTGCAAATGCCACCTTCTGGGCCTACTATGCTATAGGGCCCACCTAGCAAAAACGGGGCCCGCTGCCCCTATTTCCTATTATGTGTATTCTGTACTTATAAAATACATTTCACACCTACCTACGCGTGGTAGGATACACAGAATGCAAAATATTGCATTTTGAACCTAGGTCACTATTCACTATGAATAGTATGCAAGTGGGGCACGCTTCCCCAATTAACCTAGTTTGTGTATTATGTACTTACAGAATACATTCCGCTGCTGCCTTACACAAGGCGCATCTCATGGCATCCCGAATGCCACATTTGTAGGTTCACCACACTGTGGGGCCCGCCAAACACTAATGGGGCCCGCTTCCCACTATTATTAGTTTTAAGGCATTCTGTATGCACAGAACACACCTTATTCACTGCCTCACTTGAGGTGAAACGCTTGGTATGCTATTTGCCACTTTCCGGGCCCTTTTATGCTATGGGGTCCATAAGGGTACTATTCATTATGAATAGTACCTAGATGGGCCCATCATCCGAATTCATCAATTTGAGTGTTCTTGACGCGTAGAACACATTCCTGCTAGTGCCTACGCGAGGCACGACCCACGGCATCCCTTATGCCACTTTTTAGCCATAATGGGCCTATTGGGCCTAAATTGGGCCCATTTAGCAAAACTCAATGTTCAGGGCCGAATTTGAGAAAACTTATAACTGCAAAGTTTCTCAAAATGATGTTTGCATCTTTCTGGACATATGGCACACATCTTGTTCTGCTCGTACGAGGCGGAGCGCATAGGTCAAAAACGTAACGTGCGTAGCGCATAGCCCTATAGGCTACACATGTTGCATAGTAAAGACATTTGGTCGGGAGCCCTTTCGGGACTGAATTTGGAAAAAATTTCTTCTACAAAGTTGTTCCTTACATCAAATAACGCTTATACGCTTTGGGGCGTGTCGCACCCTAAATTTGAGCCTCTCGGATTGATTGGGATGAGCCGGACTATTTCTTCATTGCTTTGCCTTTGCGGGCATTCCCGGTTCATTCAGGTGCAGTTCAGGGTTTGTTTAGGTTGCTTAGGGTATGTTTTGGGCA
>CANYBF011409881.1:0-18178 GCA_948192965.1 Dalechampia spathulata | reverse complement strand
TATATATATATATATATATATATATATATATATATATATATATATATATATATATATACATGCCTTCCTTATTCCTCCAAAATGTCATGTTGATGGTACATGATATATGACTTTAATGTGTAGGCATTTATATCATGATGGAATAGCTGTAAATAATAACCATTCAGAATATCTATATATCACATAATCATCATTAACAAATAGTAATTAAATATGCATGATATGTTACATTCTAAAGGTTAAGCTATCAAGCTTTCAATTTTACCTGTGATTTTCATTTATAATATAATTATTATTAGACATAAACCTACCTTTGCTTTTCCTTTATCTATCAATGGAGTAGTGGTAGCAATCATCCTCCAACCTTTAAGCTAGATGAATATGGTAAATGTGTGTATATATATATATATATATATATATATATATATATATATATATATTCATATGTTCATATGTAATCAATTAAAACAAGCTTTAATTTCATTTGATCTCTGTTGTATCGCTTTAACGATCTTCCATGTTTGTATTCTAGTTTTTATTTATTTAGATACTTTTTATGCAATTTGAACATAGATTAATAAATAATTTATTTACTTAAAGGTTATTTGTATTCATGTGTCAAATTCATAATTATTACGTAGAAATGAATATTGCATAATATAGTTTAAATATAATTTGGTAATTAGGTTATATATATATGCATATATATTCAATTTACTTATATCATCTATCTCTACTATTCATAACTTAAATATGCAATTCAATTAATGTCTTATGTAACTAGTTCTTATGATTATTAATTATGGTTTTATAAGAAACCAATTTTCTTGATTCCTCTAGTTAGCAATTTATATCATTTATTTTTGTTAAGTCTGGTATTTTTTAACAGTCTATTGGTATATCATGTGTTTAAATGCCTATAGTAAGTTAATGATTTAATGGTTATAATTAACTATGCAAGTCTAGCATATTAATTCAATAACTAAATTATTTATTCACTTATTTTTAGTATTTAATTAGTTTGTTTTCATATGCATAAGCTTGGTGTTCAATGCTTCAGATACAATATCCATAAGTATGTCTTTTCCTGTAAAACCAATATAAAATTTTATTAATTATTGAGTCCTATGGTGTGCATTAGATGACTTTACCTACCTCAACACCTTGTTTAGTATTAGCATCACAATCAATGAATTAAGGATCACATATCATAAAAAAGGAAAGTTGGATTAGTGCTATAATTTCTCTATTCCTAGTTTGCTTATAATATCAGACTTTAATTGTCAAAATGAATTAATTAACAAGTTTTTTATGCAACTAGTTGAGTATGTGCACTTACATTTCATATTACAAACTTAGTTCTTTTAGTTCTAGCTTATCTCATTCTTAATTATTAGATTTTAAACTTGGCCTTCAAGCATTTCAAGTCATTACTGAAACCTACTGTTCTCTATTACTATGTGGATATATGGTTATAAAGAGTGTACAATGTCTATTCTAGAGAAAAGAAGGTTCCATAATTAAGCTTGTTTATTAATAGTTTGCTAGTAATACAAATAGAGCATGCATTATTTAAATGATGGTCATAAAGAAGGAAATCTTCTTATTTTTAGTCCAATCATTGATAGTTTAAGTGTAAGTTTCCAACTAACTCTTCCCAAATCAAATGCTCAGTTTAGTGCAAAGTGTTTCCACTTAACATAAATATTTGTACATAGTTCACACACTAACACCTGACATTTATATCCTCAATAGCTGACCAGTTCCAATTACCATAAATACTATATTAATTAAATCTCAAGTAGGCAATTTTATGATCATATGGTTGGCAACATAAATAGGAATATATATATATATATATGCATATATAAACAGGATATGGGATAGTATTTCAATGCAATTAGAGGTACACAATGCTCTTATTACACTCTCTATAATAAGAACATACAAATCTATAAGTTTATTTAGTGTTTGGTCCATGCCATCTAACGATTGGGAAGTGTGTAAGACCAAAGTGATCTCATTGTCAAATTTTGATGGATTAATGGTTTAAGAATTCTTTTAAGTGGATTGAATTTTAAAATTCTACTAGGAAACTTCTCTCTCTAGCTTGGGTAGATTCTTGAACATAAAACTTTACTAAACTCTTATCCAAGATTATACTACACACTTTTATATTTACATGTACTTGACTCATCTTTCTCATTTATTTCGTTTACAATCACCATAAAGGGTAATTATGAATCTAGTTCTATGTTATGTCCACCATAATAGCTTAAAGGATCTCTAAAGGATCTTGTCCAAATGCAACTATTATTTGCAATATACGATAATCTTAATAAAAGCAGTAGTACCTGTTATATATTTAGTTATTAAGGTAATTGGCATGCAATTATCCGTGATTTGAAATATACTACTATGGAGTTTCTCTACATACACTTAAATATGCTATAATATACTATCCGATTAGGATTAATACATAAGTAGCTAATGTAGACAATAAATGGATTCGCTCAGGTTTCTTATCGATCATATTTCTGTGTCCAACTGAATAGATACTATACCAATACAATCATGTAAATATGCAAGCATAAATTTTGATACATGCTCTTTGCTTACCAAGTATCTTATGATTGATATAATTGATTTTTTCCTCAGCCATTCATCTTTTCTAATCACCAAAGTATTAGTACTCTAAGGTGATGATATATAGTTCTGTTGAGCTAGTGGTTGTATTTTTCAAGTATAAAACATGGCGTCAAATGGTTGTCCCTCCTTTAACCATTAAGTAACCCTTGCACCACCACAGATAAGAGATATTTATATCTCTTTTTATGCGGTAAATAGTCCCTTTATTCTATGCAAAAGTCAGCATAAAAGTCATAGTAATTGACCCAACATGTAGGTTACACTAATGTGTAATACCTATATATACATGTATTTAACTAACAATGAGCATGTATCACTTAAAAAAATGTAAGTAAATCATTTAAACATGTGTGATTGTAATTAAATATCTTGCATAAATTGATGCTTATTAAACATGCTATTCATGCATAAATTTTAATTCATTCCTTATTTTAATTCCTCGTCCCTCCTTCAATGTTAATTATGTTTCTATACTATACCAACATTATAAACACTTATAAGTATAATGAAATGATTTAAGTATTAAATTATTAATTAATTTTTTTATGAAATTAATATCTATATCTATAATAAAATGACTCAAACACTAATTATATTTATTATCCATCAATCTTAATTTATTAATAATTCTTATATTCTTAATCATCGTATTCCTAAAATATAACTTAGTGCAATAACAACCAAAATTAAAATAAAACTTAGGTGGATATGATAAGTAGCTTATTAGATGTCACCCTAAATGTGTACTTGTTTAGGTTTAGTCTGAGCCCATACTTCCAACTTATATGAGAAATCTATCAAGAGTAATAAGATTCTCTTCTCTAATGGGAGATTTCACCATCATGTCATCCATATAAACCTAGACCTCCTTATGGATCAAATCATGCAATAAAGTTATTATGGCCCTCTAATAGGTAACACTTGCATTCTTCTGACCAAAAGGCATGATCTTATAGTAGTAGGTCCCCTATTCCATGATGAAAGTTATCTTCACCTTATGAATGATGGCTATGAGAATCTAATTATACCTAAAAACCCATATCTAAATGAATACATAGCACTAGTGGCTGTACTATCAACTAGCATGTTGATATGAATAAAAGGAAAATCTTGCTTTGAGCATGCCTTGTTTAGATCTCGATAGTCTATGCAAATCCTTACCTTACCATCCTTATTGGGTACTAGAATCATATTAGGTAACCATTTTAAGTAGTCAACCATTTCCAGGAACTTGGCATCCAACTACTTCTAAATGTCTTTCTTAACCTTCTAAGCCCATTTAAGTCAAAGTCAATGCAATTTTCATTTAATAGGCTTGAATCCTATCTTAATTAGAATTCTATATTTCATAGTTATTCTATTGACACCTGAAATATCTTCATAGCCTAAAGCAAAAGCTTTTATATGCTATTTTAACACTTTGATAATTTCTGTTTTCTCATCATAAGTTAAATTCGATGCAATTTGAAAAGGACAAGGCCTATCATCTATGCTAATATTAATAATAGTTTTAATACATGATGCATTAATATTAAAAATGTGCATGTTCATGCACAATACTATTAGAATACATATCATAAATATAAACAAAACTATTTTTCATTACATTTAATTTTGAAGGGATTACATCATCATTAAAAAGTATAAAAATAGGGATATCATCATCCTCATACAAAATCTCATCAAATATACTCTAAACAAGTGTAGTAATGTGCTAATCAGCTTTTTGAAGCATCAGATCACCCATATCTAAACTCTTTAGCTTGGTCTCTAGTGCATAATTGTATTAGGCTTTGTATTAAGGTGACTGGTAGTGAGATTAGCAACATCTTTAGAGATTTGAAAATCATCATCAAGGCTAATGAAGGATGAAGTGACAATAACCTTCTTAGATTCTACCAAGGCTTATAGATCACAAACATCACTAAAAATGATAAACTCTAATCAAATAAGTCATCTAAGTATGGCAACTCAAGAGATCTATCATAATGAGTCTTCCCTTAAATAAAAGTAACAATTTTATAATCCTTTGGCTTGTCTGAAGAATTAAACTCCACTAAACCTTATTGATAGTTACCCAATACAATTCCTTGATGTAGATAAATACAACCCAATCATTTACAACGATAATCACCATACCCTCCTCATGTGGAAACTTGATTTTTTGATGCAAGATGGATGACACACCTCCTAATGGATGAAATCATGATCGATTTAACAATAAAGTAAAAGATATCAATATGTCTAGAATTATGAACTCTATAACTAACCTGATTAATCTGATTGTTATAGTTGTAGTGAAGGTACTAGTAACCTTCTTCTTTAACTCATCATACATCTTGGTGATAGTCTTAGATGGCTTCAACTATGAAATCTGAATCCCAAGCTTTGAAAGTATGATGTTAATATGTATATTATTCATTGACACTGTGAACAATATTCATCTATATGTGCTATGGGCCCTACATGATTTGGCTATTGGATTAGCCTGCTTGATGCAAGGGTTGCATCTCTATAGTTGATAGTGAAAAGATACATTCATTAGCTTTTAGC
Source organism: Dalechampia spathulata (assembly GCA_948192965.1). NCBI lineage: Eukaryota > Viridiplantae > Streptophyta > Magnoliopsida > Malpighiales > Euphorbiaceae > Dalechampia > Dalechampia spathulata. Next base: position 12,976 of record CANYBF011409881.1, on the reverse strand, counting down.
AAGTCATCAAGGTAAGTAAAATTCTACTAATTATGACATTGTTTTAACTACTATTGATTTTATCATTGTTTATGTTGATCTTGTAAATCATGGCATATAAGTTTGATTTACTATTAGAGCTTGAGATCCTGAGTAGGTTTGCATTAGGTTTTCCATGTATGTAGGCATGGTGCATGTTGTGTAAGAGGGTTGCCCACTCTATGGATAAATTGAGAGAGCATCTCAACAATTAACTTGGGATCAGGTAAGAAAGCAAGCAATTTTATTAGCATAAATTGAATGGAATTAGTTTAGAAGATACCTATATAGGTCTTTAATTGATTGCTTGATATTTAATATTATTATGCAGAATAGGTTTCCCTCTGAGCCATGGCATAACATAATCCCTCAGCTTGAGTATATGACTAGCTTAGCTCATAAGGATGAGTATCATATGATTGTAGAGAGCCTTGAGTATTGACTCTTCTACGTATGGGAGAGTGCATCATTGACTAATATTTAGGACTAGAGGGATGTCTAGAGCCTGATGCACCATGCTGTATGATGTTTTGGGTGTCATGTGTTGATATTGACATGCATTCCTAGGTGAGAGCACCTATCTATATCACCTATGGACTACTAGACCTTCATACAAATATTATTGTTAAGGTTTATTAAGATACCTATCTATAAAGGATAACATGATAGGGCTTATGAATCTAGTGATAGACCCGACCCATCCAATGATAAAGGGGGTCTTGTGGCTCATCAATTGTAAGGAGTTCTTGAGGTGGCGGTACTTGAAGAGGTCATGTAGTGTTGCATTTAGAGTAACACTACTAAGACTAGAGCCCAATTATCCTAATATACCTCCTAGTTATAAGTGTCCTTAGGGATTCATTAAGGGTTATCCAATGTAGCCTTAAAATCCATTCATCTATATATATGATGAGTTGGTGGCCCATACGAGACATCATTCCTGGTATTGATGAGGGATGAGTTTGAGTTTGATCTACTGAACATCGCTTAGGTGAGTAATTAAAGTGAATTAGAATGCTTGGGATTTTATTGATTAGATTATACTTGACTTATGCAGGTGTCTCGAGATGCTATGGCTAATGCAATCTGACTATTAATGAGGCTACATTGCTATAACGATTTTAAGATGCATGATGTTTAGGTATGTATCTTTTATGATTATGTTAATGATGCTTATGCATGCATAACTTAAATGTCTATATGATTATGCAATGTAGATAAGTTGACACTTAAAGAGAGAGGATAGGGACCATAATGCTTGGATGGCATGGTAGATGGATAGAGAGATTACTCAGTTGATTGCTTATGTTAAGCGGTATAACATCAAGGTGCTTAACAGTTCTAACCTAGATGAGGAGCAATTAGGTGATGATGATACATAAAGTAGATACAACGCTTGATTCCATATGGGTGGCATAACAACTCTATATCTTCTATAATAAAACACTAAGTAGTATAGAACAATGCAACCTTGCATGGTTAACAAGCCTAGTATACTCAGGATATAGGTGTACAAATTTGGATGTTACCGATGGCTCAGACTTTTATCTTTTGGATTTATTAGTGAAACCCATATGTAGTTTGTTATAATTCTTATGCAAGAATACCATGTACTTTGCTTCATTGTCAAAATATGACATTTATTCTTCCTTAGAAGAATAGACAATGACTTAGCAATCAATATTTGCTTTCCATTCTACTTCTTGCCAGTAGGGTGATACTAAGTTGGACCGATTGAGTGACTTTGAGCTCTAATACCTAAATACATTCCAATAAGCCTCTATCAACTCTGCTTCTTACTTGTAATGGTGTAGTTCTGGGATTCAATGATGCATGCCTTCTGATTTGGACATAGAAATATGCTTAATGTATGAGGAGTTTGTTGCTATCCTTAGAGTCTCATGTAGCATGATAATAATGCTCACTATGTTGATACCTATCAGTAAGATGATTTTTTTATCTAGTTAAGGCATTTGATATTAGCCCATCATAATGAGGTGATTATTGACTATAGAGGGCTCTATAGATCTTACCACTATCTTTCAGTTATGTAGCCATAAGCTGGTGACTACTCATTTATGGTTGAGAGTAGCTACATTTGGATTGTTGGCACAGTTTCTATTTGTCAACCCATCCAACCAAAGGGATTTAATGATTGGCTTAATGATTAACTAGAAGGAGTAGAGTCAGATCTTTTCTAATGATCATAGTAAAGACAATCCTAGGGCTGGGTAGAGTGAAGCACGGTCAATCATGGCACTTTAACTGTAGTCTACTACTGCTGTAGGTATGATCTCTAAGCTACCTTTATAGGTTTTAACTTAGAAAAGCTATATTTTTACCTTAATTTTTGAATGAGTTACCTCTTAGAAGATTTTCAGGTCATCGAGCTCTTTGATTTTTCATGGATCCTAACTTTTTTCTAAACTACCCCCTTGGGGTTTTAGCTTAATAAGTCTAATTTTTTTGCTTTAGTAGCCTTTTATAAGGTTTTTAATTTAGCAAGGTTTTTTTTATTCTATTTTTTTATCAGATCTTGCTCCAGGAGAATTTGGGGATCTATGCATTACGAGTGGGTGATCTACAAAGATACATACCTTATAGCCATATAGGGAGAGGCTACACCTTTAGCGAAGTGAGGGTGCTGACTTTTGATGACTGGGCTGAGTGGATGGGTGCCATCCTCAATAGTGAGGTCATTTGGACCTATCCTTGATGGTACATTCAATATATGATAATAAGGATATATATCGATTATATTCTGCTATCGGGATTCAGAGCCTGCGCTCATTATAGTCTTACTAGAGTATGGTATCAACATATGAACATGTGTTCCATTTGCATTAATAAGACTAAAACATTTGTATGAAAGATGTTAAAACTAGCATAGAAGGTTCAATATGCATCAAAGTTAACTCTTGTTGCCAACCAACCTCTTATGAGATCTTTTAATTAACTATTTTAACACTCTCATTTTGTTCTAAGAGCTCTAACTTTTGCATGAGTTATCCAAGTATATTTTCAACTTATTAAGTGATCATTTTTTATCTTAATTTTTACATGAACCGCATTTATAGGTTGTTAGCTTACCAAACTTTTGCTTTACTTTAGCCTTTATTCTAGGTAAAATACTTCTTTAGCTAGTCAAGGTTGATAGGTTTAGAAAACTCATTGCCCTCTAGATCTAAAATATAGATAACACCTTTCGATAAAATCTTCTTAACCAAGAATGAACCCTCTTAATGAGGTCTAAACTTCTCATGCAGGTCATAAATAACCATTCTAACCTACTTCAGAACTAGGTTGATCTCCTAAATAGTATTAAGCTTGACCTTCTTATTGAATACATTTACCATGTGCTTTTTGTAAAGTCGTAGATGATATAAAGCCTTTAGTCACTTCTCATTAATGACTATGAGCTACTTATATCTAACTTTCTTCCACTTATCTTCTAATAAATAAGCTTCTAGAATAACCTGAAGTGACTTAAGTTCCACTTCCACTAGTAACATGGCTTCTATCTTGTAAACTAGAGAATAGGCGGTAGCACTCGTAAAATATCTTGCACTGGTTCTATAACACCATAAAGTATATGGCAAATGTTAATACCAATTCTGATAAGTCTGTACCATTTTAGCTAGGATCTTCTTAATTGTTTTATTAACTGCTTTAACTACCCTATTAGCTTAAGGATGATATGGTAGAGATTAGGGATGCTTGATCCCATATCTTTCTAGTAAATCAATCACTTGGCCTTGGAACTACATTCTATTATCAAACATCAAGTGATGCGGTGCCCCATATTAGTATACAAGATTCTTCTCTATAAACTTAGTAACTTACTTTACCCCTAGTTTACTATAGGATTCTACCTTTACCCATTTAAAGAAGGAGTCAACAACCACCAGTATATAACGATGTCCATTAAAAGCATTAGGATGAATCTCACCCATGATGTCAATTCCCCAAGCTAAGAAAGGCCATGGTGTCATCAAATTATGTAATTTGACTGTTGAAATCAAATCTCTATGAATTTAGCATTCATGGCATCTCTAAACAAACTGTATTCAGTTTGTCTCCATGGTGAGATAAAAATAAACTTAGCGTAAGATCTTTTTGTACAAAGCAAACCGATTCATATGAGAATGTAGACATTAGTGTGCATTGTTTATATTACTATTTTGATCTCCTTTTGGAATATGCACCAAAGTTGTAGATCATCAACTATTCTTCTATAGAGGACACCTTGATGCCAAGTAAAATTAGCTAGTAACTTCCATAAAGCCAACTTATTAGTCTTATTCACCTTTTTTAGGTAAGCATAAATTTTTAAAAAATTCATAATATCAGCATACCATGGAGCTTCTTCGTGCTAGTCTATTACCATAACCTGCTTACCCTCATAGCAAGAGATCCTCAACTGCTTATTGATCATAAGTTGAATTTGACTCTATGGTCATTCATACAATGAGGCTAATGTAGCTAAAGAATCAACCATCTGATTCTCATCTTGTGGAGTATAAATGAACTTGCAATGACTAAAATTATAGATCATAGCTTCATGTATTCAAACTAAGGCTTGTGCCTCTCTTCTTTGACATCCAACTCTATCATGGACTGATGAATCATAAGCATTGAATCATCAAACACCTTAACTTCTTGGGCACCAATAATCAACATTATCATATCCACCATTTTTGTATAACTATAATGCTTATATGATTAATAGTTATTATATTTAAATTAATCCATATATGTTTAAATAGTTATTTAATAGAAATATTTAATTATAATAAAGTGGTAAGGATGGAAAGCTATAAGAAATGTAATGTCACAATCATGTCACAAACCACTAAAACACTCGCTAGTGAACATTAGTATAATTATGAGAAGTGATTAGATCAAATTATTTTATGTATAATGTTACAATGATTGGCAGTACATAATGACATAGAAAAAGAATAGTTAGATGATTACGAGAAATATGAGTCTATGTTATGTCATAATTTATTAACTAATTAAAGAAAAAAATATATGTACATTATGGAAATAAGTTATAATTCTTGTTAAATTAAAGTTATATGTTATAAATTAAGTGAAATCAAAAGGTGACTTAAGTAAGAACACTCAAATTACCACACGTGTAATTTACTTAATTTTATAATTATATTAAGACATTATATATAATAATATTCCATGCTTACTAATTAGACTTATAACTAACTAATGTGTCTCTCAAATATTTATTTATGCCATAATCATTTTCATTAGAATTATCATATTTATAGTCATAATTACATTAAGTTATATTTTAGATTTTTATGATGAAATTATTAAGATAATTAATGATTAATCAAATAAGGTTAATAATTTGATAAATATAAATAACATTTGAATTATTTTATTTTAAATATGTAGATATGAATTTTATTGGTAATTATCTAATGATATATAGATGAAGTGATAAAAGAATGATTGGAAATAAGATATTAGAAATTCATATGTACATACATATATATACACATATTTTAATATGAGATTTTAAGTTGATTAAAATGTTTAGATTAGGGTACATTAATTATAAGGAAATGGAAGGCTTTGATGAAGGAAGGATATATAGAAATGATAAAAGTTACCCCTCCATAGGATTTTCTTTTTTTTTGTTATTATTTATTTTAATAAATAAAGTGGCAATTAGTATTTTCTTTTATGAATATCTTTATTTGATTAAGAACTATTAAGAATAGATGGCATAACTCATTAAATAACCATTAAGAACGAATAGGCTAGGGTAGAATACAGAAGAATGGATCCTTGTTGAAGGAATTTTTATATGCTACTAGGTGAGAAGATTAAGTCTAGCTTCTATTGAACTCTGGTAAGGATGGAAGTTAATATGTATGCATAGTTAGCTATATATGTACATGAGTTAATAAAGAAAGTGTCTAGTCAAAGGTGGATTAATATTTATATAGATTAGTATTCATATATGTATAATTGATAAAAGGTTGCTTTGAAACTAGTACATGTAGAGTGGAGTGTGTGCGTTTTTGTTTTAGAAGAATTATAAATATTATTTAATGTGTAGTGGTTGTATTGACTATATTAATTGTTACACACAAGAAATATGGAACAATTAACTTATGCACACCACTTTAGTTATGAAATAGTTATGTATAGGTTTATTAGAACACATGAGTCTTGCATAAACATTTTCATTCTTGGTACTTAACATTCTAATGTAAATTTATGAAAGGATTATTATGTGTAATAGGTTGAAGAATTGGAGTTTGAATCATTATTAACCTTTGAGGTAATATACATGAAGCAATAATACATGTATATGTTAAACAATGTGATTGCATGAACTGGATGCAAATGTATATTTATATGATGTCAATTTGATATGAACTTGAACTAAATTACTACTTGTATTGATGGTTATATTCTTGAGCAAATTAATTCCATTATTATCATTAGGTGGCAATAACTCATCAAATTATGAGGTGTTGCTTATACCTTTTAGCTACATATATCCCATATATGACACTGTATAGAGTAGATATTAATAATGATTATTAAGAAGAAGTAAACTAAATGCTTAAACTGTTAATCACTTTGGGAATGGAAGAAGAAATGATGTCTTATAACATAAAACTTACACCTAAGATCAACCTTTGCATAAATAGTTAACATCATTGAATTACATGGATGGAGTGTATGTATAGGTGTGCATGATGCAAGTTCAATAAAATATTGAGCTGAATTAATGCACAATAATTATACACCTTTAACCAAATGAGCAGCTTGATATTTTCCCTTTATATGATCAAGAATGTAATAATCTGACTTATTAATTCCCTGGACTATATATGATAGAATTGTCATGTTTATAAGTGGGTGTCTATGACGTAAATTCCAAAGAAAAAATGAATTTTATACATCAATTAAAAATGATTAAATGTAGTAGATTTAATAAGACCATGGAAATACGCATGAGCCTGTAATAGTAATTCATAAGATATGATATAAGCTTAGTTGCAAGATAGATTTTTTCTTATGTTATAGGTGACATAGGAAGTACTTGATTAACTAGGAAGGATCCCATGGTAGTGGTGCATGTTAAATTGTAGTAGTGGTCTTGTGATTCTTTGTTTAAAAATAATAACTATAACATGTAGGGCTGAATAAGTAGGATTAATTCCATCTATCCTATGACCACATGGGTAATACTTCAACTTAATAATGACTTATGTAGGGAAAATAGAATAATGGAATAAAACTAGCTTTGAATTTAAGATGTTATAATATGTTTCAAGCATATGAATGTAAATGTCCATAAAAGAATCAAGTTTATTCATGATGTTGAGAAACTTGTAATTGAGTATTAATCTTAGTCAATTGCTTATATATATAAATTATTGAGACAGAACCAAGTTTGTATGTGTTTATCATGGTCTCAAAAGACTTAAACATGGGCATAATATTTGTCATGTTCAATACGGTATTGCTAAGAAGAATTCCTTGGAATACCTAAACTAAGGGATTATTGAACCTAGTTCTTCATTATAGTTATTATTTGAGTGAATAAAATGATTATATTGTAATTAAAAGCCACCCATGTATGCCACCTGAGGGGATAATAATATTGATGAAGTTATACATGCGTATGCACGTGTAAGTTATGTTGAATTTTGATTGAATTATATGAAGTAGGGGTGAGAGATCAAACAATGATCTGCCATGAAATCAAAGTTTCAATATTTTGAATGTATATATATTGTATATACCAAGAGGTGGTGAAATGTAAATATTATTTAATGTGTTAAAACTAAATGTTTTTTGCATTGCATAACCTATATATGCTTATGAACGTATGCGATTATAAAGCCTATGTTGGGTTGGTTGTATCATCATTAAGGATACATCTAAATAATTTGCCTAAGAGTGGAATTAAATGTTTAAATGTATGTATATGATGATATGATTGTGAATGGAGGTTGATTATATATGATTCTTATTTACCTAGATGACTTTATACAAATAGTATGGTGGTATCATTTAAACACATTATTAAACCATACTATAGGAGTGCATATGCACCATGGAAACTAAGTTAGTGAATGTACACTTTGATTATTAAGGTGAAATTATGAAAGACTTGTTATGTATAAATTTATGTTATTATTCACAAGGATTTGTGAACAATGATGTCAAGGTATTTTATATTATCTGTTTAATTAAAATATCAAAAAAATTATGATTAATAGGTGACGATAATAGATGAATTGCTACCATTGTTCCATTAACAGATAGAGGCAAAGCTAAAATAGGTTTGTGCATATCATATACTAACACCACAAATGTGAGTATAGTTTTTTTAGTAAGGGAAAGTTACAAGTTGAGTTGTTTGTAATTAATTATTCTGAGTAATATTATTGTAAGGCATGTAATTTAGTAAATAAAGATTATTGAATGAGATATATTTTGAATCATTACATAATTGAATACAAGTAACTTCTAGTTGTTTTGATGTTATTTATTAAATAAAATAAAAATGATAAAATAGAAGGAACTGATGCGAGTTATGATGACATAAATGAAAATGATATGAAATCATTGAAAGAAAAGAATTGATAGATAATTGGATGCTTTGACTTACGATACATGCAAATGGGTTAATATAGCTTATAAGCTGATGGTATTGAGTTATTCATGCATCAATTCATGTAGTGTGACATAAGAAGGAATCAAGAAGGACATTATATTAATGTCCAGACTATTTTTTGACGTTGGTAGTTACTATTCCACCTTAATGAGACTATTTATAATTATTTGTGAGATTTATTCTCAATGAGGCTATTTATAATTATATCTGAGATTTATTATCGATGAGACTATTTATAATTATATCTGAGATTTATTCTTGATAAGGTTATTTATAATTATTTCTGAGATTTATTCTCGATGAGGCTATTTATAATTATTTTTGAGATTTATTCTTGATGTGGTTATTTATAATTATTTCTGAGATTTATTCTCAACGAGGCTATTTATAATTATTTCTAAGATTTATTCTTGATGAGGCTATGTATAATTTATTTTCAAGATTCATTTTTGATGAGGCTGTTTGTAATTATTTTTGAGATTTATTCTTGATAAAGCTGTTTATAATTATTTTTGAGATTTATTCTCAATAAAGCTCTTTATATCTATTTTAGTAATTTATTTTTGATTTGGCCATTTACATTTATTTCTAACGTCCTTTCTCTATGATATTACATATAATTATTGTTTTGAAGTTTTGTTTTGATAAAATTGTAGTATTATACAATGACATAATGATAGTGGAATGATCGAAAGATAGAGAAAAAAGGAATGCAATACATATTTGCATTCATTGGCAAATAGCATATCATTGTTATTCTATTACTGTATAAGGTGATAAAAGGGTTGATCTTTGAGAGTGCTAAATGGTTTAAAGAGTTATCCATAGATGATTATATTAATGGTATTTAGATCTTGAGTAGTACGTCAATGTAAGGCAAAAGAAAATCATCCTTCAAGCATGCCTTATTTAGATCTCGATAGTCTATATAGACCTTAACCTTGCCCCCTTTCTTAGGAACTAGAACCATATTGATAAACCATTTAAGATAGTCAACTACTTCAAGGAATTTAGCATCTAGCTACCTCTTAATATCCTTTTTAACCTTCTGGGCCCATTCTAGTTGAAGCTGATACAACTTTTTCTTAACAGGCTTGAACCCTAGCTTGATCAAAATTTTATGTTTCACGAATGTTCTATAAACACCCAAAATATCTTCATAGCCTAGAGCAAAGACATTTATATGTTATTTTAATACTTTAATGATTTATGTTCTCATATTAGGAGCTTAGTTAGATATAATTTAAAGAGGACAAGACCTATCATCTATGTCGATATTAATAATTTCAATACATGGTTCATTAATGTTAAAAATGTTTATGTAATGCATATATTTATGCACAATGCAAAATACATATCATAAAAATAAGCAAAACTATTTTTCATTGCATTAAAGTTTGAAGGGATTACATCATTATTGAAAAGTATAAAAATAAGGACATCATCATCCTTATATAAAATTTCATCAAATGTACTCTCAGCTAAAGTGATGATTTCTTGGTAGACCTTTTGAAGCATTAGATCATCCATATTCAAACTATGCAATTTAACCTCTAATGCGATGATTATAGTGGGCTTTGGACCAAGACAATCGATGGTGAAATTTGCAATGTCATCAAAAATTCAAAAGTCATCATCAAGGCTAATGGAGGATGTAGTGGTAGCAACCTTCTTTAATTCTATCAAGGCTGACATGTCATATACATCACTAAAGATGGTAAACTATTGATTAAAGAAGTCATCTAAATATGGCAACTTAATAGACTAACCATAATAGATCTCTCCTTGAATAAAGGTGACCATCTTACACTCCTTGGTTTGTCTAAAGTTTAAAGGTCAAACCCAATATAATATCTCTCTTCCAGTTATTGAGATGTTAAACTCAACTGAACCTTGTTGGTAGTGGCTCACTTGGTATGAGGATTACTTAGTTTCTCAGATGGTAGTGATTTGAAAACTAGTCATAAGTGGGACATCTTTCTTGATGTAGGTTAAAGCAACCTTATTGTTTGCAATAATGGTCATCACACCTTTCTCGTATGGGAACTTGATCTTTTGATGTAGGGTGGATGACATACCTCCTAAAGGATGAAACCATGATTAGCCTAAAAGCAAGGCAAATGACATTAGGACATTTAAAATTATGAATTCTATAACTCACTTGATTGACCCGACTATCATAGTTGCAGTGAGGGTACCAGTAAACTCCCTCTTTGACTCATAATATACCTTGATGATAGTCTTTGATGTCCCCAAGTCTGAAAGCTAAATCTTGAGCTTAGGAAGCACTTTGAGAGGATAGCCATTAAGGTTAAAATTGTTATTTACGATGACATATGGAGTGGAGAAATTCATGATGTTCATCTTGATGAAGAGTGCCTTATTATAATGCATACCCTCAATCAACAAATGAGTGTCAGAGAAAGTGATAATGCTATATTTCAATTTCAGGTTCACCAACTGAATTTTCATGCTACAAGCAGTGGTAAAAGGAGAGATTCTTATGCTAGAGAGTGCTTTAATAATGGCCCATCGATATTATTGGGAGGATAACAGCAAGTCCTAGATACTGATATTAGCTTTTGTCTTCTTCAATTGCTTAATGATGAAATTCTCAGGTTGAGCAACCTCTTTACTCTTATCAGTAGGTTACAAAGTTGGTGTATTGCTAAGACTAGCCTAATTGATAATGGGTCTAGCCTTTGTCAACTTTTTTAGAGCTTCCGACTTCTTTCCAAAGTTAAGAGGAGTAAACACCTTACCACTATGAGTTATGTTATGAACCTAAGAAGACATCTTATTAGCACCTAACCCCTTCTATCACTTAAGAGACTTAATGCACTTGCTTATCTAATTTATTAGTCCCAACTAACTCACCTTTCTTTGCTTTCTAAATCCCTATTGATTTATACTTAATAGCTTCCTAAGTAGCTATAGACTTATCCTTTAAACTACCATACCAAATATTTATGGCATCAATATCAAACCCATCACTAGACCTGAAGCTGATAAAAAGTAATCTAGCAACCATCTCATTACCAAAGGGAGATACGGAGTTAAGAACTAGAGATTCTAGGAATCTTGATTGGATCATTTAGGTGTGATTGGCTTTATAGTAGTTGGGTAATAATTTTATTTTAGTAAAGGGTTTGGACTTCTTAGGATCCTTGAGCTCACTTGAATAAATGAGGTATTGAATGACCTATTTGAGAGAGCAATAGTCATTAGTGTTGTGGCCATGGTGCTAATGTTAATGATAATAGGTTTTGATGCCTATTATAGCTGGGAGTTATATTTGAAAATTTAGCTCTAACAGTTTGATGAATTTAGCTTTAAGGAGTTTCTCAAAGACCTTGAAAAGTGGCATCCCAAGATTTGAGAACCTTTGAGGTTAGTTAATATTTTAGAGTAATTAGTTAGGTGATTGCAAGGCATATGTTACACCCACATTAGAGACCCTAGGATTTATGCATATATACGTGTCTAGAGCTATATGGGAATATGTATAAGTGAATATGTATGTGCATGTGTACATGTACGTATGATTACTGATGGCTTGCATATGTGAATGAATGTATAATACGTCTATGTGTATTGCCTTATTAGCTTGACTGTGTGTCGTCACCTTATCGGGAAGCGTGTCTTCTCAGTTGGATGAGGGACGGCTTATATTTGTGATTTGGGATGCTTCAGAAGTGTGTGTCAGGTGAGTAAGGAAGTTGGGGATGGTTAGGGACGAGTTTAGGCTTGCCAATAGGTAAGATTGTGCGTGAAAAGTTACTGTAACGACTCGTGAAGTGGCATCACGACTCGTTACAGAAGGTATTTTGGCAAGATTATGCATTTTCTTCCTAATAGTTTCTGTAACGACTCGTGAAGCAGCATCATGACTCGTTACAGAAAGTTTTGGTGCTGTTTTTGTTGTTAAACAGGGCTGTCACGAGTAGTGACAGGGCTGTCATGAGTAGTGACAGAGTCTGTCACGAGTCGTGACAGAGTGTCATGAGTCGTAACAGGGCTGTCACGAGTAGTGATAAAGTCTGTCACGAGTCGTGACAGAGTGTCATGAGTCGTGACAGGGCTGTCATGAGTCGTGACAGAGCTGTCACGAGTCATGACAGTGGATTCTACCTCACTCATTTGACTTTTTAGGCACAATTAAGCTTCTTTTATACGCTTTATCCTTCGTTCTTCTGTAAAAGCCAAAACACAAAACGTTCTTAACCCTATCAGACCTCCATTTAACACCCAAACACAAGAGAGTGAGAAGTAGAGGTTAACACACGGATT
>CANYBF011409704.1:0-22151 GCA_948192965.1 Dalechampia spathulata | reverse complement strand
TAAAAGTTTAAAATTCTCCTCTCTATGTATCCTTGTTGATATTGTTTTCCTTGCTGTCTCTGTAGGGTAAGAATCTTGTTGTTGGTAATATTGGGGATTCCAGAGCAGTGTTAGGTACGAGGGACAAGGATGACTCTCTTGCGGCATTTCAGTTGACTGTTGACCTGAAACCAAATCTTCCAGGTAGCTTTGCACACCCTTGCATGCTGGCATAATTTTGTCAATATTTATAAGAACAGGTCGTTTTGAGGATTTATTTTCACCGGATAAGAACTTCAACATGCTGCGCTTAGCAAATAGCAAGCAGGCAAATAATGACCCTTTCAGAAGTTGATGGTACTGAGACACATTTGGTTCAAATTGTTGTTGAGTAAAAGAAAACCAAAGGATCATAATGCAGTGAATGATCCTTGTGCAAGAGATGGATAATTTTTAATTTTTTGATTGGTTATTGCAGCGGAAGCAGAAAGAATTCGGAAGTGTAAAGGGCGTGTTTTTGCGCTTCAGGAAGAACCTGAAGTAGCTAGAGTTTGGCTGCCAAACAATGACTCTCCTGGCCTAGCCATGGCACGGGCCTTTGGAGATTTCTGCCTGAAGGATTTTGGCCTTATATCCGTGCCTGACATTTCCTTTCGACGCCTAAGTGAGAAGGATGAATTTATAGTCTTGGCTACGGACGGGGTAAGCGCTATTTCTGGCATGTAATGTATTTCCTCACTGAATGAATTTAACGATCTTCCCCATTTTATCAGGATCTAACCGAGCCTTGATTTATTGCAGATATGGGATGTTCTCTCAAACAAAGAGGTAGTGGACATTGTAGCATCAGTCAGAACACGTTCCTCTGCAGCAAGAGCCTTGGTTGAGTCGGCAGTTAGAGCTTGGAGATGCAAGTATCCCACCTCAAAAGTTGACGATTGTGCTGTGGTTTGCCTTTTTCTCGACTCTAACAATGTATCTACTGCTTCCAATATCAACGCCAAAGAGGTGCCTAATTCAGAATACCAAGCTGACGCTGCCAGTCAGAAAGAGAGCGGCCTTGATTTACCACCTAGTCTGGGCCGCTCAGGTACTGTAGGAACTGGAAAAGAGAACTTTTCAGCTGAAAATGGAGAAGAAGATAAGTCAAAGCAAGATGAAGTGCTGCCAAGAGAAGGTGGAATAGAGTGGTCTGCTATAGAAGGCGTATCTCGCGTCAACACCTTACTAAACATGCCAAGGTTTGTGCCGGGCAAGGAAGATAAGAGAGGTGGCAGGGAGATAAAAGCTCGAAAGTAAAGGGAAGAAAACCCAAAAAGAAAAGAAAAACAAGTTTTGGTTAGTGGGTATTAATATGTTTTCCTTGATTCTGGATGGATTATTACTGGGCAGACAGAAGGGGGGAAATTCGTAGGGCCATTGAAATGTTAAAAATGGGTCGGAGAGGTGGGCCCGGCAATATTAGTGTGTCTGGGAAATTGTCCTTACTCTCTCTCTCTTTCTCTCTCTAGTGTGGGTTAGAATTGGGATTTTGGTTGCATCCAACTCTCCGTCTTTCTTTTTGTATTTTTTTGTTGTTGTTTTGTACTATATAATCCCAGGTGTGAAATGTTGGTATTTGTCCTTGTTCATCATTATTTGTGACAATGAAGCATCCATCAAGTCTCACCTACAACTCCTGATATTTCAGCCTTTCATTTTCTCATGCTTTGACGTGGACTTCCCCTGGCTACGTTTGTTCATTTAATCCCACGGGCATATCTTTTACCTGTCATGTTTGAAAGCAACTCCTTCGTAACTCTTGTTTTTGCTTCAAGTTGCCGACTCGTGTTGGCAACTGATTCCAGGCCCAGTTACTCTCTTAAAGATTGAAATATCATTGAAAGTTACCATTATGGGGGCATTGCCATGGAACCAATTAGTACATTTTTTCCCCACCTTCGACCATAGAGTTTTTTCCCACTTGGGATTTTTTATGATTTCTGGTTTATTATGAGATTGCCAGGATAGTGGCTACGCGGAAAAGATCTAGTCACAGGATGAGATTAATTCTCTTTTCGTTGTCATCTGTTTAGCTTTTGCATGCTGAACTATTCGTATTATAGCGACTTCATTCAATAATGAGCATGTGCTTCATGAATTGGGCCATAATTCCAGCCTCCGAAGCCAACTTTCCACAGATATTTTTCGAGAGAATCTCACCTTCTTGAACGTGAATCACATGAACAAAGACCTCGTTTCTTTGCCATGAAGACTAGGATTCTTTCGCACCCAATCTACCTTTGCCATGAAAACAAGTTTACTAAAAGCATCTACTTCACCGCATGTGTAGGTTCAGGATTACTTTTGTTTACGCGGGTATTAGTCAACGGGATCAATGTACAGATTTCCTTCTGTAATGGCCGTAGGTAGTGTCTAAAAGTGGCTGTTTTGATGGTAAGGATAGGATCAGAGCAAGGACAGCGTTCGTCCGATTCGTAAGATATAGATAAAACTGAAGCTCTTATTAGGAAAAGTTGCCTTTTCTTTTTTATGTTTTTCCTCTTTTAATTGTATAAATGGAATTTTGTTTCTTCCATTACACAAGAGAACAGGATGAAAATCAAAATGCTTGTAATAACTAAACAGATATTTGCTTTTCAGGTTTTGGTTATATGGTTTTCCCGTCTAACCAACGGGTATAGAAATCCAGCGCTTCCTGTGGCTTGTATTCAGGAACTGTATGCCCCGCTCCCTGAGGATTACCAATTGTCTCACCTATGAGCACCTTTAGCAAATACTTCTCAATCAACCAAAAACAACCTAGATATTCTCATACCTTGATTGTCAGAAAAATGAGGTTCTTGTCGTATCCTTGCAAGTACCTGCAGCATGATTAATCTCGTTTATCATGTCCTTTTTCCTTTTTCCTTTAACTGCTCTGTTTTCGCTGTTTTAAGAAATGGATGATATGGGAATCAAGCAAGCATACCCAGCAACTTGACCATTGGACATCCATGGTCTCCATTCATCAACTATATTGTATCCAAGTGACCTGGTCCATGCCTCTGTCCCAGTATAAGGCACACACATATCATGGTCTCCACTGCAGTGAAACAAGGCTACCATCATAAGTAATCATGACCCATTTCTTGTCAAAAGGATAGCAAACTTGAGAGAGAGTCCAATATATACCTGTAAATGAGCGCTCGATATCCTTGTGTTGTGAGGTTTTTATGGTAAGGAATCATGCTTCCAGTCCCATATCCATAACCTATTCTACTAGAGCATAGCTCCCAAGGACCCGCAATTGATATCTGTCATCGCATTTAGCATTTTCTTTTAAACAAAATTCTTTCTCTACACAGATATTGTTGAGAAATCGTTGGTGTATATAAGAATACTGAATCAAAGCCAGCAAGAAGTAGATTATTTACCGGCTCAGCATGTAGTGCTTTTCTCACAGATTCATCGTTTAACCATGCAGTGGCTACTTCATCACTCTGCGATGAAACTAACACCATATTATTAGTATCGATCAATCAAGAAAGAAACAAAGCGGGAATGGACAAAAGGGATTGCTTACAAAGCATGGGACACTGCCCTGGAGAGCTAGTTCATGCCACAAAGGAAGGTTACCGTCCTTTTCTAGTCTCCAAAGAGGCCAAGCACGACCAAACATCCTGCTTCTCACTTTAAGAGGCCTGTCAGTTGTCCCCAACTGCTTGAAACTATCTGGCAAGCTTGAATTTCCTTTGGCATTTTGCATCGATTCAGGGTCGTGATAGCAAGCCTCAAGAATGTCATAAATGTTGAGGTCCGAGATACACTAACCATCAATCAGAAATTCATAAGTCATCATAATTTGCAATCCTGAAGATAGTTTACGCGATATAAAGCTCGTTAGTTATAAAACTATGTTACTCTCTCTAGTTTGTCAAGGCTGGAGTTGCAATTAGTTGTAGGATCGTTATAATTTCCTTTGCAGCTACTTTGAATTTCCTGCAACAGTTTTCATTTATTCATGTATGAGCTACATGCGATCGAAGCTAAAGCATTAAAGAACAAAATGTTGGGCCAACCTCAAAAATGTCATTGGAAATAAGAGCCATGCCGTGTGCAAAAGAGATCAAAGCATTGGCACCATCAAACTGACTGTGTGATGCTCCATTACCTACTAAGTAACCCTGCAGTTTTTCAATAATTGTCCATTAACTTAGAGAGATTCATTATTTAACCGAAAGTATGAGTTGTAAGCTATTTTAAGCCATTTCCAGATGAATTGCCAAATTGGAACATACCTTGAAGTTAATAACTGGTTTTTGACCAGATTTTATTCCTGCAACAAAATTATCGATTGTAGACACAGATTCAGAAAATGTACAAATACATGCTATGTATGTATGGAGAGAGATGATACCTTGGACCACTTGAGCAGCAAGTGTAGGCACATATATTCCAGCATAAGACTCTCCAGATATATAAAATGGGTTGCTGACAAATTCTGGGTACAATTCAAACCACTGTATTCCATGCAATTGTTATGGTTAAATATAGTAAAAATTGCCCTCTCTATCTAAATCAAACAATCTCTAATCTAGCTGTTAATAGTTAATAACTCTACTTTTAAAAGAACAGAGCCATTATTAACTGCTACTATCTCCCTCAGAACGATAATACCTTGAGGAGAAAAACATGGGTATCAGCTGCAGTTCCCAAGTCATCATTTGCATATTTGGAAGTGTTCTTTGAGTAAGAGAGGCCAACTCCACAAGGAGAGTCCAAATAAATGATATTTGAAACCTGGGAAATCGATACATATAATAGATCTGCAGATTTTACTAGTATAATCTCTATATATTCATGGTAGAAGACTATATAGATATATGTAGGAAACCTTGGACCAGCTATATGGATTGAGATACAACTTAGGCAAGCTTCCTTTGGGCTGACCCGCTTCAAAGTTAAACGGTCCTGCGCCCATATTAAAATACTCAATAATTCCAAGATATCATAAAGAAAACAGGGAAAAAAAGGGCACCAGCTCTCTTTTGTTATCACTAACATAAGAATCCAAAAACTTTAATACAGGCAAATAATTTCCATGTATTATGTAGTTTTATGTTGATGATTTCTGATGGCTGGGGCATTAGAATGATGTTGATCACTTGGCCAATAGTTTATATTGAGAAAGAGGAGCATTATTAGTGAGTAGGGTCTTCATGCATGCACTCAAGAGTAATTTATATTTAGTTGAATAGCTGCCTGCCTATCAACAAATCATACGGAAAGAAAGGAGGAAATTTGTGATTGTGTTCAGACGAAAGCCCTATATGTCTCTTATCGTCAAAAGCAGTGGTTGTGGTTTATGCATCCCCTTGTCCTTAACTTGGGCTACAAGAGATTTTTCGACGACTAATCACTGGCCTTCTATTAATATCATCATACCCACCTTAATGAAAAAGGACCATTTATTGTTTGAGAAAGTATCGTAGATATTGCTTTATTAAGTAACCCATTTGAGTCTTCTAAAGAATTCCTTGTGTGGATTGTTCATTCCCTTTCTTGCCTTCTTTCTCTTTCTTTTTTCTAAGGATTTTTGTTTGGTTTTGGGTTGTGGCAATATGCTGGTCTGCTAAGGTCTGTAAAGATGTACACGAAGACAAGAATAGGGGGAAGCAATTACCGAAGAAAGTGTTTAACTTATATGCGTACCATGTTCATAAACGAATCCGTCGAAGCTAGAGCATCCAGGTCCGCCATTTAACCACAAAACAACTGGATCCTTTGTTGGATTTCTTTCAGAGACAATGAAGTAGTAGAAAAGATTCTTCTGGTCGAAGTTCACATATCTGCAGAGGACAAGTTCTTAAGATGAGAATACATATATATAGTTGAAAAACCTCACGCTGAAACAGCACCTTTTTGAGAATTGAATTGAATATGGAACAAAAAACAAAACAACAACAACAAGACTTGCCCTGCATAGTGTTTGGATGGAAAAGTTCCAGCGAAACCAGGCAAGGAGGTGATGAGGGAATCTGTAGGAGCTGCTTGAATGGAAGCAAAGCTGAAAAACATGCAGAATGTTGCAGCCAACAGAAGATTCAAGTACCTGCAATCCATGGTCTTTTCTGCTGCCACGTTGTTTACAAAGGGGAGCCAGATATATATATTACACGTAAAAGGTCTTGTTTTTACATGCATACATACATACATAAGCAACAGAGAGAGAGAGGGGAGATAATTACATTATTAGCTTTGATGATCATAAGAAACTTCTAAAACCCTCTGGTCAAACAAGGGAGAAGAAAACAATGAAAAAATATCAAGAAAATAAAGCTGGTTTGGTATATAATGCCAAATTTCTTGCCAAAAGATTCCATGATTTTTTTCTTAAAAAATTTAGATGGTAACTCAAAATTATACGATTATTACCCTTTAATTCTAATAAATTTGTTTTATCAAAAAACATAAGAATAGAAAGGGAATTTAAATTGTCTAATCATGTGGAGGGAAGAATATTTGCATTTTCCACTCATATTATCATCCAAAACAATTCCTGAATCTACTTATGTTAAACTTGACTTATGTTATTGTTTTGATTTTAACCCTTATCTTCTAGATATGCTAGTTTGCATTATATTGGGGGCTAATGGTGGCTTATGTAGGTGGCTGGCCATGAAGAGACAAGAGGGCACTTTGCAGTAAATGGATTCTGGTCAGTCCAATGAGGAAAGAATGATTAGGGCGTGAATCACAACCAAATGCAGGTCACTTTCCATGAATTAAAATTTGACTTTGATTTTTAAAGTTTACTCTTTTTATATATATATACATATACATATATATATCATTATTTGTCATGGTTTAATCCCAATTACACTGTTAAACTTGCTGACTCAAATGTCACTTCATGTATTTGGGTTTATCCTTCTCAGAATGCAATCAGTTCTTGTTGCATTATTTTACTCTCTTCTCAAAATATCATATGATATTTTTGCCGTCTCATCTCCTGTTGTATTCTTCTGATATTGACTCCTGTCTTGGAGTTAATATCTTGTTTAGTTGGACCAACCTACATCACTCATTGCCAGCTTTGACTACCCATTTCCATCCTTTCCTTGTTTATACTATCAAACCATTTAATTCGCCTCTCCTTTCCTACAAATGGCTAGTTTGAAGAAATTAAGGAATAAGTAAATGCCAGGCCATACATACTGTTTGTATTAGCATGCCCTAAGCAGAGTTCCTGACGGGTAATCTGCACTATCCCACGCCAAATGCATAGTGGGGTGATTACCATATGTTTATGAAACGGCATCTGTAAGCAACATGTATTTCTTTTTGCAAGTTGCCCACTCTACCCGTTAAGCGCCTTTCTTCGTGGAATACGTCAGATGGGCTTCTGCTGGTTTCCACCAAAACTCACCCTTCTGTCATGTTATACGTATGTGTGTGTATGAAGTTGATAGATATTAACTTACTTGGACGGAGATACCTTATAAAAGGATACATATATATAAATGGAGAATGAAGAGGAAGACTGAAATATATACATAGTGGGAAGTTGTGAAATATCAGGTGAGAAGGGACTATCCATCTTTGAATGAGAACAAGAATGAAAACAAAAACAGAAAATGTCTTATAGTCGCAAGTCTCGATATTTAAAAATGACAACCCTATGCCATGCCAGCTTAGATCCTTTGGAATCACTTATATTGTTAAGTTTGGACCATGCCCCTACCCTTCATATGGGTTCATTGGACCACTATTCCGCCAGTACTTTTTCTGTTAGATAAACCCATCATATTGGTTTTCCTTCCAACCAGCGGCTATAGAAGTCCAGTGACTCTCTTGGCTTGTACTCGGGTACTGTATGTCCTGCACCCTGCAACCATATAATTAACTAGCTATGGTTAAACCACTGTGATTAAGAAATTAATTAAGGCTAAGCTTCAAGTTCATCTATCCAGAGACCTTTACAGTAAGGAATGTGAGGTTATGAGCATATGCTTGCAGGTAGCCAGCAACTTGATTATTGGATATCCATGGTCTCCATTCGTCTACTACCTTATACCTCAATGATCTAACCCACGCCTGAGTCCCAGTAAATGGCACGCACATATCATGGTCTCCACTGCTTTAACAATCACATCTTAAAATTGCTTCGGGTACATTGTTATTTTGTGTTTCATCTTGATTTTTCCAGTGAAAATTACCTGTAAATGAGTGCTCGATATCCTTGCAAAGTGAGATTTTTATGGTAGGGAAGCATGCTTCCAGCACCAAAACGCGAGTAATTCAATCTATCTGTGCAAAGCTCCCACGGGCCAGCGATGGTTTTCTATCGAAAAGGATGGTAAACGAAGAAATGTCAATTATTAGAACAGTCGGAAACTGCAGATATACAATTTACTCACTGGCTTAGCATGAATTGCCTTCCTAACTGCTGCATCATTTAGCCAGGCAGTTGCAATTTCATCATTCTGCAAATAACTTAATTCTTCATCATTATTTTCAACTACATCATATGAAAATGGTGATAATTCAGAAGGGACTATACGGGTACAACTTACAAAGCACATAACGCTGCCATGTTGGGCAAGCTGGGGCCACAAGGTTCCATCTTTCATGTTGCCCCAAAGAGGCCATGCACGCCCAAAC
This sequence comes from Dalechampia spathulata, assembly GCA_948192965.1. NCBI lineage: Eukaryota > Viridiplantae > Streptophyta > Magnoliopsida > Malpighiales > Euphorbiaceae > Dalechampia > Dalechampia spathulata. Next base: position 13,526 of record CANYBF011409704.1, on the reverse strand, counting down.
ATTCTTTTTCTCACCTTGAGAGGCCTCTCGGTCTGTCCTAGTTGTTGAAAACTTACTGGCAAGGAGCTTGTATTTCCATTCTTTCTTGAGTCATGGTAGCACGGCTCCAGTATATTATAAAAGTTCAGATCTCCTAGGCTCTTAATACATATCAAACTCATTACAATTTCTTACTTTTAAATTTCATCAGTTTTTCTTTTTAATATACGTACACATTCAACACACCTTAGCAGCTTTTCTAGCGCTCAGAAGGCATGGTTTAATGCTCCTTCCACTGCAACTCACTTGAATTTCCTGTTTTAAGAGTAGATTTATTACCAAGATATAAGTTATACATAGAACAACCTTAACGAGAATGGGTTGTTACACAAACCTCGTATATATCATCGGAGATCAGGCCCATGCCATGTGCAAAAGGGACAAGGGCTACTAAGGGACTGTCAAAATAATTGTCAGCAACTCCATTTCCCACTGTATAACCCTGCATCAACATTGTTTTTCACAGTAAAAACTACATTACATACACATACACATATACTTACAGTTTCAATTAACAGGCCATGCAGCTTAATTATTACCTTAAAATTGATTCTGGGTTTTACACCATTTTTTGTTCCTGTTATGACAAAGAATACTGATCAGATGCTCTTGCATCACAAGTTAAATTTTGTTTCTGTCAAAGTTTATTATGTTGATGTGGAATACCTTTGACAACCATAGAAGCAAGCGTAGGAACATAAATCCCAGCATATGATTCTCCAGAAATATAAAATGGATTCTGAACAAACTCTGGATATAGCTTAAACCACTGTTTCATTATAACCAAGAGATATATTCAAGCCAATTCGGGGAAATTGAACTGTTCTTTCTATATGTATATAAACAGAAAATACCTTGAGGAGGAAAGTATGAGTATCAGTAGCAGTTTGGAGGTCGCCCGTCATGTATTTCGATGCATTTTGAGAAAAGGAAAAGCCTACTCCACTAGGAGAATCCAGGTATATAATGTTGGCAACCTGGAAGTTTGTTTTGATTTATGAATCATATATGTTAATTAGTGGTTTCCTTTTTACCAAAATCAGGTTTTTTAGAATATAATCAATACATAAGATACGTGACCTTAGACCAGCTATATGGATTGAGATGTAAACTGGGAAGGCTTCCTTTGGGATTTTCTTCTTCAAAATTGAATGGTCCTGTACTTTTATACACGAGTCAAGTAAGAAAAAATGAAGCCATAAGTAACATTAAGAAGACAAGGAAGAAGAACAAAAACCATGTTCGTAGACAAAGCCATCAAAGCTCGAGCAGCCAGGACCGCCATTAAGCCATAAAACAACTGGGTCCTTTACCGGACTTCTCTCTGAAACTACAAAGTAATAGAAAATATTCTTCTGGTCGAAACTTATATACCTGTAAATAGACTTGGAAGTTACAGTCCACAGATAGAAAAGCTGTAAATGTAAATATTTGCAGATTAATTAATAGAACATGATGACTTGCCCTGAGTAGTGCTTTGAAGGGAAAGTGCCATGAAAACCAGGCAAGGAAGTGACGAGTGAAGCTTCTGGAGCTGCTTCAGTGAATACTGAACTCAAAATTAAGAAAAATGAAGCACCCAGAAGGAAGTTTACCAAATCCATGGCCTTGCTAATTCAAGTTAACCTTTAGATAATTAAATTCACAGATTCTGCAAGCCATTGTCAATGTTATAAATAATAATGAAAGCCCAATGGATATGGCATGACTAAACTATATAATTAAAGATAGTCTTATTATGAACAATATATTAATCACATCTAATTAACAGATAAACACTTGAACATAAGATTAAGAATCTATATATATTATATATTGGAAGACTTTTGACTATATGGATGGAACCTATCAACCGACAGAAAGGGATAATTCAACATAATTTAGTTAAAGGTTTATGCTACTTTATTGGGATGTTTGACTTATCTTTGGCTCATGTTCTGTGGACAGTTTTTATTTTGAAGTGCGTGTGCCATGATTTGGTTTATTATTATTATTTGGTTATACTATCATCGAAATGCATAAAAGGAGTTGATTGGTTTAATGGTTATGAAAAGGGTATAGAGATGATGGGTTGAATTAATATGCCATGGTCATTACAAGAAAGAACATGATGGGTTAACCACAGGATGAAGACGATTAAATCATGTTATTTTAGGATGAAGATGATGGGTTCCCACCCACCAACCCTCTCATCATTCTAGAACAAAGCAAAGTTCGTGGAAGTTGCATAAACATTTGTCTTTATGCTCCCTCTCTCTCTCTCAGCCATGAAAACAGTTTAATGTCCAATCATATGGGAGTTCCTTCCAGCCACCTGCTGAAGAAGTCGAATGCCTCCTGTGGTTTGTACTCAGGAACTGTGTGCCCTGCTCCCTGTACCAATTACACCTTATCATCATCCTCTCTCCATATTCATAATATATGTATACGGGAATTAGTTAAATATGGCATTTGATCGATTAAATCAGTGGAATGTTCACACCTTGATTGTAATAAATGTAAGGTTCTTGTCATATCCTTGCAAATACCTGAAGAACATGGCAAGTTAAGTTTAATCGACCGAAACAATGATTCAGAAAAGAGGGTGAAGGTAGTGAAGATACCCGGCCAAATTACCGGCAGAGGACATCCAAGGCCTCCACTCATCCACAATCTTGTATTCAAGTGATCTGGTCCAGGCTTCACTTCCAGTATATGGCACACACATATCATGATCCCCACTGTCAATCATCCATCCATCAGGAATTTCAGGTAATTATATAATGGAAAAATACACGAAATCGAATTGTTCAAACCAGTGAAGAAATCACCTGTAGATGAGTGCTCGATATCCTCGAGAGGTTAAGTTTCTGTGGTATCCGATCAGGCTTCCAGCATCATGCCAGTATTCCAATTTGTCTGTGCATAATTCCCAGTCTCCTATTTCATATCTCTGCGTCCATGTGATGTATCAAAGTGAGTAATTCATTCAGACAACTGTTTATGAAATTCCCTTTTGGAAACTGTGATTAATTAATCATGAAATCTCAACTAACCGGGGCTGCATGAATCGCTTTCCTCACTTTCTCATCGTTTAGCCATGCGGTTGCCACTTCATCGTTCTGTACTCGTTCAATCACGAGATCAAAGTCCTTGCTCATTAATTTTATAAATCATACTTAATTTTGTATGATGATGAGTAAAAAGGACTTACTACACATGGTGGGGCTGAGTCCTTCTTTTTACTTAAAATTTGAGGCCATGAAACAACTGGTCCGTCTAAAACGGGTGCCCTGAAAGGCCAAGCACGCCCGAAAAGCCTTGTCCTGACAGGAAGAGACCTTATCTGCTTCCCTAGTTCCCTGAAACTTGCAGGAAGCTTTTCACTTCGAGATGTGCCGTGCCCATGGTAGCATGGTTCGAGAATGTTATAGATATTCAGCTGATCAACAGCCTGTGAATTTTCAAATCATTGGCAATTCAAGTAAGAAATCATTGGTCTTCACAAACGACAGTACTAAGAGTAACTGCTCTTACCTGGCTAACCTTGTCAAGTGCATCTTTGCAATTGGTAGTTTGATTGTCAGGGTCATAGTAATTTCCATTACAAGCAGCTACGATTTCCTGCAGGATTTTCAAATGCATGAAGTTATATAAGCACAAAAAGTCTGAAATTAAATTTCCAAGTATACCTGATAGAGATCATCTGAAATAAGGCCCATGCCATGAGCGAATGGAATGAGAGCATTGCCATCAAATGCGTTGTCTGTGACTGCATTTCCGAGAAGGTAGCCCTGCTTGTGCAAACCAAACAGACATTAACCCTTGCTTCCAGGAAAATAAAGGTAAATATTCGTAATTTGGTTTGGAAGGGATCAAAGAAGTTCATCATAATATAAATAGATTAGCATTTTCAAGTAACACTCTACCTTCAAATTGATGACAGGTTCGAGACCAGCATTATTTCCTGAAAGATTAGCAAGCAGTCGGACGATTTGTTCACTTCAATGTTTCAATAGGGAATTTAACCATAGATATGTGGCATATAGTTTGCACCTTTCACGATTTCTTCAGCAAGAGTTGGCACGAAAACTCCAGCGTACGACTCGCCAGCAAGATAAAATGGGTTTGAAGCAAACTCTGGAAATTGTTTGAACCACTGCCAGAAGGGAGAGTAAATTCACATATAAAACTTGCAGAAATGCCTGAATATAGGTACGAGCATGTGAACGTGGTCATTCCAGGAGTTTAATATAGTTACAAAATGAAGAAGATGAAATAACCTGGCGAAGAAATCTGAGAGCATCAGAAGCAGTCTGTTTGTCTCCAGTAATATACTTGGTAGAGTTCCGATAGAACGAGAAACCAGTTCCGACAGGTGAGTCAAGATAAATTATGCTGGCAACCTGTAAAGTTCAAACGGAAATCAACAAGAAATATTTCAGTTGAATGCAAATAAAGAAGAGAAAATGATAATCTGCCGAGGGTGTTTGAAAAGAATTATCAACCTTGGACCAACTGTATTGATTGAGATGCAATGTAGGCAAGCTGCCATTGTTTCCTGCTTCAAAATCAAATGGCCCTGTAGAATTTTGATAAACATGTTTTTTGTTTGCTGTTAATGGAAATCCACAAGTTTGAGATGGTAGAGTTCATAAATGGTAATAGGGGGAAAATCAAACCAGCCATAAATGAGATGAACAAGGTATAAAAGACAAAAAAAGAGATGAAAATGAAGACACAAAGGACAGGTTGCCATTGGTGTAAATGCAGAAAAAGAGACAAGACAAAGGAAATATTAAAGGAAAAGAAAAGGAAATAACCATGCTCGTAGACGAATCCGTCAAGGCTAGAGCAACCAGGTCCACCATTCAACCATAATACAACTGGATCCCTCTTTCGATCTCCTTCTGATTCAACGAAGTAGTAGAAAAGCTTCTTTCTAATTGTTACATTTACAGTCACATCTATATATCTGAAAATGAGACCAAAAACCAAAAACAAAATGCTGTCAATGCGTAATAGACGAGTTAGATTCATTCTGATATGATAATTAAAGCTCATGAAGAAAGACCAAAAGGCAAACTCAGTTGCAGCATTCTTAATTTAATCACTACATTACATGGTAATAAGGTGCCATGCAACCATAATGCCTTTTCAGTGATCTGAAATAGAAAAAAGATGGGAAAGAAATGTGGAGGAGTTACCCTGAAAAATGCCTGGAAGGGAAAATGCCGTGGAAACCAGGGAGGTGAGTAACCAAGGCATGAAGAGGAGCAGATTGAACTGGTAGAAAACTGAGATTCAAGAGCATGCAAACAGACATGTGAAGCAGGAAAATTTTGTCCATGGTGATGATAAAGACGCAAAAGGCAATAATCCCTATATCAAAAGAAATGAGATACGGCCAGTGAGGTTAAAAGGGTGAGAAAGCATAGAGAAAACAGGAGCTTTGACAGACTTGGAAATGAAGAAGGCTTCTTCTGCATTGGAGGATTGGAATGTTACACGTTGATCATGATCTCATTATATATGTGTGTGTTGGGTTGTCACTTGCTTTTCTGACTCAGGTTCTTACTTGGTTCCCTGTTGTGTTTCCAGGCAAGCTTAACCATGCCATGTACGACAGTTTATGGTCAAATACTCCATTTTCTGCCTTGTTATTTGCCACTGATATACTTGTTTCTCGTCAACTTGTTTCCTTGCATCATTTTATACATTTTTCAACAAAATAACCATTTGATGATATAATAAAATAATTAATATTTTGATACAAAATCAAATAGATTTTATGTGGGAGAATTGGTGGGTAGAGTGCTTCAAAATCTTGAAGTAGTTGTAAGGAGCCGTCTGAGCCGACCAAGAAATAATAAGCAAAAATTGGAGGCTTATTACGAACAGAGAACAGACAAGTGGACGAACCAAAAGTGAAGTTTGTACAAAATCAGATTACGTTATCCAAAATCTAAAGAAAACAAAAAATCCCAAACACAGAAAAATATGGGGGGCCTCTAAAAATATTACTTTGAAACCAACACCACATGCTTTACCCAACAGAATGGAAAGAGATGAGTTCCTCTGTTTCCTCTGCTCTCCCTACATCCTCTGCTTCACTTCCTCCCACCGCTTGTTTCCGCCGCCTAAGTTTCCCCGCTGGATCCATATTCCTTAATTCCAGGCCATCTAATACCTCTCTTCATTGCCCTTTTCTCCTTAGAGGTTAGCTTGTCTTTATCTGCAATCTCCTTTTCTTTCTGAGGTGCTAATCATATGTTCGTTTCCTTTCTTCCCTCTTTTTTTATTTCGTTGTGGTTTTGCATTTTTGGGTTTGATATCACAATTGTGTAGATTAATTTTGTTGGGCTTGAATGGGTTTTTTTTTTTTGAATGGCATGCTTTTGTTCAAAGGGAAAACAATAAACAAAAACTCCATTCATGTTGAAAGTTTTTGGGGGCTTTCATCTCAGAAAACTGAAAACATTAAAGAGTTTCTTGTCAAGATTATTCCTGATGATAAAGAAATGTCTTTTGACTGAATTGCTGCTGCAGTTACAAATGATTCTAATAGGACTCAACTGTCACCTGATCTTTCCGCTGAAAGATCACAGGCTGATAAGATTGTTGATGGCATGGATTTCGGTGAGCTTTGCAATGAGTTTGAATGCATCAGCAGCCCCTTGGTTGAAGCTACAGCTAGACAACTTGCTCGTGATATACTCGAATTACGAGAAGGCAATCGTGCACTAGGAACTTTTGCAGTTTCCGTCAAATACAAGGTATTGCTTCCTCCTCCTGCATATCATATTATCATCTTACCTGAATTTGTACACTTGACATTGCAAAGCAGAAGCTGAAATGCAGATTCAGACATGTTGATTACTTTTCTCTCGCCTGGAGTGAACAAGATTTCCTACTTTCTTAGTAATTGCAGGATCCTGTCAGAAGTTTTACTGGCCGTGAGAAATACAAGAGACCACTATGGGTGACCGGTGCATTAGACAACCCTTCTGTGGTGAGGATTCTACATTTTACTCGAGACCCTTCTCATATAGTTGATGTTGGAACAATTTTGCAAAATAGCTGATGATTTTATTTTGATCGTCTAATCGGTACTGAATTTTAAATTCTTTTGGTTCTGCCTTTCTGTTATTGCAGGCTGTGCAAGAAATGGTGATGCTGTCAACAAGTGTGTTGAGTATCAAGTGGACACTGAAAGGAAAGCCTAAATCTTTTCTCGCCGGTGTGGGAGGAGAATTGATAATCAAAGTGAACTCAAAATTCACTTTAAACCAGATCAGTGGCCAAGTGACTGAGCATGAAGAGTTTTGGGATCTATCAGCTTCATCACCTGTAGCTCAGGCTTTTTTTTGGACATCCCGCCGCCTATTTGCTACGATAGAGTCCGGAAAAGATATGTCCGACTTCGTTAAGAATTTGACAACCCGTCTTCCGAAAGAAAAAGAGAACATGGAGATTTTCCCTGATCCTTCTGGTGATCCAACAAAGGTAAGCTCTTTCACTGCTACCCGTAACACTGAGGAAGTGAAAGGCTTTTATTGAAAATGTTGTTGGTTAATTTATTGCATTGCCTGCAGTTCTTCCAAAGGGATGATGGTTTCCAAAGAGATGCCTACCAGATAGCACTATTTCTGGCAGTCATCTATTTTGTTGTACAGTACCTGAGGACAACCCTGTAAAGCCTATCTCGCCTACATTCTTCTCCTTGGGTGCAGATATTGCACCAAGCTGTTATGGTATAGTTTTCTACAAGCGAATACTGCAGTATAATCGCACGAAAAGCATTTTCCTGACATACATGAGCTAGTTTGGCATTTGCATTTATTCTCTCAGATTCTTTTCCCCCACGATAGAATACATCTTTCACCTCCTTACCTTTCAGAATCTTCTATCAAACAATGTGATTTTCTCATGGAGGTTCAATTATCTGGAACTTAGTACTTGTAAGAACACCCAGGCGGAGGAAAGTTGACATGGCAACTAGAAAGGAGTGGAGTGAAAATGGACATTTCAACCAGAAAGGAGAGGTTGTATTATCTAACACAAAATCTTAAATAAATATACCAAGAATACAAAATGGGTTATATTCTGTTATGAAAAAAGGCCATGTGTTAAAAGAAAACCAAGAAAATCGTGAGTGGGATATATTGAACTCGAGAAACAAAAACTATACCAAATAGACTATGGTACACGGGGGAATCAAATAATGCTATCTCATTGATTCCGAATCATGATAAACTGTGCAACAAAACAAACACCAGTAACAAAAATGTGGCAATTCCTCCACTTATCAATGTTGGAGCTGATGAAAGATTGTGAGCCCCAACAGAATACACTGAACCAGAACTTTCATCCCTCACCTTGATGCTCGAGGAGCCTACAAACATGGCCAGAGAAAGCAAGAATAAATAGTTGATTCCAGAACAATTAACAGGACGGGGGAATAATAACCAACTAGTCCTCTGCATTTACTTAAACTATTCCCACAAGTAGACTTATTGATCAATGATCAAAGGCTAAGAAACAGAAAATCAAGTAACATAAAATAAAATAATAAATCCATAAGTAATTACAAGGTACTCACAGTTGTAGTCTGTCCATCCAATAGCCTGCTTTTCGAGATCATACAAAACAAGCTTATTTGACAGCACCAAATCTGAATTGAAAAACAAAATCTAAGCCATCAGTTGAACTCTCATCCAGCTAAATCAGTAAATCAAAATCCATACAACAAAACTCAAAAGATAATGTTGGCCCGAAGACATCTAGATCAAGTGTGGTAAAAGAGAACTTAACACCGCTTGGCACAAACGTTATATGATTCATTAAGTAACTAAATTTTAAATGGGAAAAAAGGAATGGAAGCGTATACCTCCCAAAAGAGTCATATCCCTGCCATCCCTAGATTGCACCCCACTGTTCTGCCAACCAAAACACCATACATCATCCTGAAAGAAATTCATCAAAAAACAAAGAATGTGTCATATGACTAGAAACCATAATTATAACAAGACCAATAACATGGAGATTCAAAAGAGTAATGCACCAAACATCTTCCTTCATTTCCGCATTTTGGAAAATCATAACAATGCATAGTAAGAACCAATTATCTTTATCTAACACAATCCTACCCGTTGCATGGCCTGGACAGTGATTCCAGAATGTGCCAGTTCAAAACCAAAAGAAAAAAGAACAAAGAAATCGGTACTGATTATGCAATATCCATACCCCATATGAACACAGTCATGTCTGCCATGGAATATTTATTCGTGCTAAACTCAATGAATGATGAGCAAGGAACTGTCGAGGAACTACTGCTACTGCATAACAACGGCACTTTAATGAGGATAAAAGCAAGGGATGAAGTGTATCACTTACACGAATTTGGAATAAATAGTCATGAGGATTAACTGTTAAACTAAGTGAGTCTTGAAAATGAAACTTGACAACCGGAAACCCTTCATCAACACTGCATGAGGATAAAGAGAGAGAATTTAAGAAGTCATGCATTAACAATGAGAGTGAAAAAAAAAAGGTGCATTGCTGAATCAAATGCATTTTCCTCGGAAAGTTAATGATACTAGCAAAAGTTGTCAAAAAATGAAGCAGAAAGTAAAACTGTACAGACTCATGCCACATGGAGAGACTGACAATCAAACATGTTTGGCCAGTCGCAGCACAAACATTTACCCCAACATGACTTAAAAAAATAAACAAATGATGATTGGCACCTTACTTTCCACTGTATTGAAAACATGTGAACTGCTCCTCAACAGTATGTAATTTCAAATCTGGCTGTTGGGCAACAATCTATTACACCAAAACAAGTAAATTCAACACAAGTCCTAAATACAGGTAATAACAAACTTCAAAAGAAATGAAATATAAAACCAAACCTTGGTCATCATTGACTCATAAACCACCTCTGGAAGATATGCCAATGTAGTACCACTGTCAATAATTGTTCCTCTCCTATCTCCAGTGTCAAACACATCTGATGGAAGGTTCAGAACGTTACCACCCACTTCTATTTCCTTCATAACTACATTGTAATGTGCCCTGAAGTATAATAATGGGAAAAATTATCATTAACCAGATCTCACATAATAGAGGAAAGAAAAACAAGCCATCCAATAAGAGCATGTATCACAGAAATAATAATAATAATAATAATGCAAAGATAGTTTCACATACTGATTTTCTACCATTGGAGTTGTATTTACTTTAGGTGAGACCACTTCCCCAATGGCAAAGATTCCGCCTCCTTTTACATTATCTAGACAATGGGCGAACATTTTTTTAACTTTGCCTGCTTCAGCAAGTTGTGAGATCATGGATGAGTTTGCTTGGCCAAACCCAAGTATTCCATCCAATGCTTCGCTGGATGTTCCCAACTCCCCAGACTGTTTAGCTCCACACCTGTACAGTGGGAGCACATTGTAAAATACGCAACTAGTAAACAATAAGCAAAAGAACCAACTCACACATTGAACCAGCATTATTTAGTAATGAAACAGTTTTTATTCTGAAGGATACATATATACAGACAGACAGAAAGATATGTGCATTTACTCCAGTAGACCTTATCAATAATTGCACCCACATCCACTGATTGACGAGCTTTAAACCAAGTATATCATCTATGAGCTCATTTCTCGTGCACCTTTTTCTGAATGAAATGGAATGCAAGGAAATTTGAAAATTTGGAAAAGTCATGACATTGCACTAACAACCAAAAGCAATAGCTAGTTTTACGTGAACATGGAATTACAAGTTCTATAATTTAGCTAGTCAATGCACCTAAAAAATTGCAAAGGTCATACGCACGTTCTTGTATTGTCCTTGAAACTCACCCAAATATAACACTTCCATTGGCTGTAGAAGTTTGAAAATTTCCAGAAGCCCGATCAAACTGCAGATCATCCTTCACAAAGAATCCAGCTGTGGAGCTTCCATCGCCATACACAACATTGTATAGACAAGGCGAGTCCTTTGTGCAACCCGGAAGTACGCCATTGTATGTAGCAGAACAAAAATCATCGTCACAGTAAATCCTAGTTGCAGAAGTAGAACTCGTCGGATCATATAAGGTTAATTTCACCTGTTTCGTATCCATAAAATATAGCAAAAAACTGAACCATTGAACTTCCACATATCATATGCAAACATGATGTAGATACTTAAAAAATGACGAGATTCAGCACAGGTTTTAAGGAAACATACACCAAGGTCGCTTTTTGTGGGGCACTTGTCACAGTTGGCGCAATTCACCCAAAGAATATCACTTCCAGTATCTACTTGAACATAGTAATCCTTTGACGGGTTTCCGAGCCCAATTTTAGCAAAGTAAAGGCTAAAACAACGAATGAACAAAGAAACCACAATAATTATACGAAGGAAGCGTCCGCAATAATGATTCACAACAAACAAATAACAAAAAAGATCGACTCTTTGATGTGCAAATTTAGAAAACTGTCAGCAATTCAACCCAAGTCTATCAGTTATAGTCAATAACAGAACCAACGAATCGAGAAACTAAGGAAGCATAAAAAGAAACCGTAAAGGAAAATAGCTTTAAATATAAGCAAAGAAACATAGACACAAATCTAAGAGATTTCGAATGGATCGGATCTAGAACTCAAGCACAAACTAATATCTAAGCATAAAAACATAGTAAAACGAGCTCGAATTATAACTTCTAGCTGATACACAGAATTACAAAATAAGAAAACTAATAATAGGCCATGAAAAGCAATGAAATTCAAACATGTACTGATAAAGCAACTAACCCAGCTTCAGCAGGATGACCATTGCCGCCTAAAGAGAGATCAACGGCGGAGATAATTCTCCGATGTCGACGAGCATCGTGTTGTTTTAGTGCACTAAGACTACGTTCTTTACCAGCAAACTTATGATGTACATTAAACACAAAATTCCCACATGACAGACGCACAACAAAACCCAATTCAACAATAACAGCAAATGTTAATATGGTCACCAATCTCGTCATCAGATCCATCGAGGTCACCGCTCACCGCCACCAAATTTAAACGGCGCTGTACCAAAAGAATTATTTAAAAAAATCAGAAAAATAAGTTATTCAGGTGGCGGTGGAGATGGGTGTTGGTTGATGTTGGTGAAATGGAAAGAGAAATAAAAAAGTAAAGGGAAAGAAAAGAATTTGACACCATACAGCGCGTTTTCAACGGCAAAAGACGCGTCGCTATATATATATATATATATATATATATATATATTAGAATTACCTTATAATTTCCTTATTTCTTGATTAGAAAATGAAAATAAAAATAAAAAATCGATCTTTGCGTGCGTCTGTATCTTCCTCTACAGTATATTAAGAGGCAAAGCAAGGTCCTTTTGTTTGTGTTTTTTGGTGGGTTCACGTTTTAGATGATTGTGGAGTTGTTTGTTCCGATAAAAGGATTTATCCATTGCTTTTCTTGAGATTCCGAGTTGTTTCCGTTACTTGTCTCATGTTCCATGTCTGCACGTTGCTCCATTCTCTTTGATTCCTCTTTTCCGTATTACTTTCTTAAAGAATGTATATTTATCTATTTTTAACTGAAAATAACGACTTTTACTTTCATGTACATGGGCTGATGGATTCAGGTGATGGATGGAGAAATGGATAATGTTGGGTTGAAGCCATTCCCAGGGAGGAAAAAAGACATGGACTTTCTCGAAATTGACAGCTGAGTAATAAATTCGGCATGTCGAAATATTTAGGTCGCTGAAATTGATTCATAAATGTGCTTGGCGAAATTCCGTATTAAACAAACGTCGTGTTAATGGAAGAGTTGACAATGCCTAAATGTATTTATTGATTACATGGCTAGCCATGGGTTGCCACTTGCCACTTTTAGCCCTTTAAAATTAGGGATAATTACGGGCTTAACTTGATTTTAGATTTCAATTTGTATAAAACCCGGCCCATTAGAAATTCTTTTCATCTTTACCTAAATCATTTTAATTCTACCGGTTTCCGATTGTTTTTTACAAAACTCCCCACTTTCCAATATACCACCATTTTCTCTTCTCATTTGCCCTATCTCGCCGGCATTACCGCCCATTTTCCCTTAGTTCAGTATTCAGTTTCTCCACTGTACTCAATTCCGAAGTGTCCATTTTTACCATTCGCGCGTTTGTGACCTTCTGAAACCCGGTGTCCACCCATCTTCCATTTTCTTTGCGGCACAATCTTCCATTTCTTTCCCACTTTCCTGTACTTCAGCACAAAACCCGTTTTTCCTTGAATCGAGTTACGATGGGTAAAAAGAAGGTTGTCAGTTCTAAAATCAAAACAAGGGTTCATGCGGGTCAAAGATCAGGAGAGAATGTTCGGGTTTCGTCCCCTCCAGTGAGCGAACGCCCCATTTTGGGAAAGAGATCTGTCAAAAATGAGTTGATTGAGACTGGGTCTTCAAAGAGAGCCAGAAAAATGGATGTTGCGGTTGAGGAAGAATGTAAAG
>CANYBF011409553.1:0-22702 GCA_948192965.1 Dalechampia spathulata | reverse complement strand
CTTTATTTATTTATTATTTTAATTGTATTTATCTTACTATTAAAATAATTTAAATTTAGATAATAAACTGGATAATTTTGATTGATTTAAAATCTATTTAATTTATTAGATTAAGATAATTTAATCTAATTATTTTATAGAGCAAAAATATTTGTTTAATTGATCCATACAATATATTTCATTTATTAGATTAAAATAATTATTTAATGTAATTAATTTTATAGATCAAAAATATATTTAATTGATCCAGAAATTAATTATAATTTTTTTTATATTTACAGTAATTAATGATAAATTAGTAATATTGATCTTTGATTAAAATTTAATAATTGATAAAAATAAATAAAATTAGTAACTTTAATAAATAAAAATAAAATGAGTAGTATTTATATTTGAATAAAATTAGTAGTTTTTAACTTTGAATAAAATTCAGTAACTAATAAATATAAATTAAATAAATAGTGTTTATTGTTAAATTTGACATTAATTTATATTTTTAATTTATTAATTTTAATAATAATATAATTATTTAATATTATGTTAATTAATATTAAAACATTCATTTTCCAAATTTAATAAGATATATATTAAACAAAAAATTATTTTATTATTTTTATTTATTAGATTAATTTTTATATCTATTTTTTATAAATTTTTAAAAGTAACATTTATCTTTATATAAATTTTAAAAAATAATATTTATCTTTCAATTAAAATTAAAAAAGTAATACTTATCTTCATGTAAATTTTAAAAAATAATATTTATCTTTGAATTATTAAAATTAAAAGGGGACGGGTAGACTTGTATTTTCACTTCCCCCTCTTCCCACTTTTAATATGTATATGATATGATATGATATATAATATAATATGATATATATATGATTTAAAAGTTAAAATTTAAATAATTTATTAAAATAAATAAATAATTTAAAATAAAATTAAAATGTTTTTAATCATTTAATCTTTATTCGATCATATATATTGTTTAATAAAATATATATTGAGATGTTTTGAATTTTAAACTTTTCCATCAAATCCTTGAATATCAAATCTTAATTTTCATTAATGTTTTCCATTTTAAAGAGTCATTGAGTAAAAAAAATAACTAAAATAATATAATTATTTAAACAAACATCCAAAAAAAAAAATTAAATCATATTTAAATTAGATTAATACATCAATCTATAATATAAATAAATTTTTATCATGTTAATAATAATTTAATATAAATTAAATTATAGAGAACTTAAATCTATATTTTCATATCATATCATTTTAATTATATGTATAGATTAGAAAAATTAAAGTTTAATTGTGAATAATAATTAAAAAAATTATAAAACATATAAATCAAGATAAATGTAACCTGTGATTTAAATATTCATTAAAATTGAGGAATGTGTACTTGAATTTTATGAATTATTTTTTTATCAAATTCTAATAAAAATTAATTTGTCTTGATTTTGAGGTTTTTGCTAAACTTGAAATTTTTAGTAAGATTTAATAATATTCTCTCTGTTTTTTTTTTTTTTAAGAAAAAGGGGAGTGATGGTTTGGAGATGGGTGCAATTGAACAATTTCTGAAATCCTTAAACATCAACAGAATGCTTGAAATTGGCCGCAAATGAAAATTTCTGATTTCAATTCCTTTCACTAATGTGGAGGAATCGAATTCTCTGCTGCATCACTTCTCACTTCCAAATCTAACCTTAATCAAATACAGAAAAAACCATCAAATATTTCTCAAGGATCGATCTTTAAGGTGCACTCTTTTTTTTTTCAATCTTTTGATCTAATTGTTGGAATTAATTGTTCTTCATTCTGTTTGGTTTGGATGAGATTCTTGAGTTTATCAGTCATGGTTTCGGTTTTAGCTTGTGCTCTGTTCTGTTTCAATATGCAATTCATTGGTCCTTGGTCTGGATTGGATCTTGATCCTTTTTTTTTTTTTGCTTCTCAATTTTCTTGTTCTGGGTATTGGATTGGGCGCTGATTAGCCAATTGGGATCTTTATACTTTCTTAGTTTCTGGGTGCTTAAGGGAGATGAATAAATCACTGAAAACACTTTAACCATTGGGTCTTGACGTTAAATGCTAATTGAATCGTGGATTGCTGTCTGTATTTAGGCTAAATGGATGCTAATCAAAATTTTATCTGGTGCTGACGGACGATGGGATGCGTTATTTATTGAATTCTTTCTGGAATTCTTGTTTGATTGTGCACTGGCTGAACTTCTCTTGTTTTAAGTTTCATTTCTAAATTTGAGAGTTGGCTTGGTTACTGTTGTAGCTTTTATATATTTACATTCAGTTGGTTGTCATGTTTGGTTGCCTTTTTTTGCATTACACTTAAAACAATGGTTGTATCGCTAAATTGTTTTATTTTCTGAATTGCATTACAAAAGCTGTGCTCTTCAGCTAGTGAACAAAGAGTTCCCCATGATTCTGGTATTCTTAACTGAAAGAAATTGAATGTTGCTTCTTGTAGTCTCCAATTCCAAATAAATTAACGATCAGTGCTGAGTTTAATTTGTCTGATATAAGATTATTTTGTAGTAATGTTTCTTGATTCTGTTTTACTGATTATAATGGTAACTATTGGTTCTTATTCACTGTTAATGAACACTTTCACCAGGTTTTTGGCAGGCTTTTCTTGTAGTTCTGGCTGCATAGTTCTTATACAAATATAAATACTCTGGTGGAAATATGGGGCATTTGAATATGCAGTCAGGAATGAATTCACTTCACCGAGAATTGAATGATTGTACTGTTAAATCTGCTAAAGTTGCCTTAGCATGTATGGTTAACTCTGAAATAGGAGCAGTTTTGGCTGTAATGAGAAGAAATGTAAGGTGGGGAGTTCGCTATGTCACTGATGATGAACAACTGGAGCACTCGCTTATTCATTCCTTGAAAGAATTGCGGAAACAGATTTTTTCATGGCAACATAAGTGGAACAGTATTGACCCATCCATCTATCTTCAGCCTTTTCTGGATGTCATCCAATCTGATGAAACTGGAGCACCAATCACTGGAGTTGCTTTGTCTTCTGTGTACAAGATATTAACCCTTGACATTTTTGATGTTGATACGGTTAATGTGGCAGAGGCTATGCATCTGATTGTTGATGCTGTAACAGCCTGTCGCTTTGAGGTGACTGATCCAGCCTCTGAAGAAGCTGTGCTGATGAAAATTCTTCAGGTTCTTTTGGCATGCATGAAAAGTAGAGCATCAGTAAAGTTGAGCAATCAACATGTATGCAACATTGTTAATGCATGCTTTCGGATTGTTCATCAAGCAAGCTCCAAAGGAGAATTGCTGCAGAGGATTGCACGCCATACAATGCATGAACTAGTACGATGTATTTTTTCTCATCTACATGATATAGATGGTGTTGAAGGCAAATTGGCTGATGCAAGGTCCTCTATTGCAGGAGAGGTAAGGGATTCATGGAACTGCTTTTCTCTTTAATATCAGGCTGCACATACATGATAATTACAGCAAAAATACACTCCTTTCTCAATGCAAGTTGGCAAAAAGGACAAGCCAGATGGGTACATGTTCTGTATGAATCTCTGATTTTATCAGCAACTTGACTGTTTGAGATAGTTTATGTTGCTTTATCTTAGTTGCTACAGAGTTTCTTCAACATATATGGGTTAACTTTTAACTAACAAGAGCACTCTCTGTTTTAAATGCTTTCTAAATAGGCCTTTGGGTTTAGCAGTCTGGAGTTCAAGCCAGGTTCGGCAGGCTACTGTAGGATGTGTCATCTACTTGTAGAATGGAATATTTGGTTCAGAGAGTGTGTTGTTCAAAATCAATCATTAGTTTTAGAGAGTTTTTCGAAGTTGAAACCTTGAATAGAATATATAATATTATAAGTTCCTCATTGAGCTGAATGCTTGCATGCAGTTACATTCTCCTTAGTCCTTACCGCTCAGACTGGCAAACTACCTTTATTGCTGGTTTACGATGTTCATCGCTTTTATGCAGGTTGATTCACTAGACAAGGACAAAACTTCTGGAAGTAAACAGCTAGAAAATGGGGCTGTCTGGGTTGAAGGTGATGATCAACCATCAATTGGGAATGCTTCAACTGGTTTCATGGGTATGAGAGAGAAAGGGATGGATGAAAACGAGATGGTGATTGTTAATGGGATGGATTCTGCAGAAAATGGCAAAAAACATATGGAGCCGTTTGCCATCCCTTGCATGGTAGAGATTTTTCACTTTCTGTGTTCTCTTTTGAATGTTAGTGAGCACATTGAAGTTGGTCATATATCAAATCCAATAGCATATGACGAAGATGTGCCTCTATTTGCTTTGAGTTTAATTAATTCAGCCATTGAATTGGGTGGTTCCTCATTCAGTGGACACTCAGCATTGCTATCTCTAATTCAAGAAGAATTGTTCCGTAATCTAATGCAGTTTGGTTTATCAATGAGTCCACTGATTCTTTCAACAGTATGTAGCATTGTTCTGAATCTGTACCATCATTTGCGTGTTGAGCTGAAAGTACAGTTTGAATCATTCTTCTCATGTGTGCTTTTGAGGATAGCACAAGGCAAGCATGGTTCTTCGTACCAACTACAGGAGGTTGCCATGGAGGCGCTCGTTGACCTTTGCAGGCAGCAGTCTTTCATGGCCGAAACATATGCTAATTTTGACTGTGACATAACTTGCAATAATGTGTTTGAAGACCTAGTTAACCTGCTATCAAAAAGTGCATTTCCAGTAAATGGACCTTTGTCTGCAATGCATGTTGTTGCACTTGATGGTCTGACATCGATGATTACATGTATGGCTGATAGAATAGGCAATGAGTCCCTTCTTTCAGAGGCAGCATCAACAGATCATGTGCAATATATTGCCTTCTGGACAACGAAATGTGAGAACCATATTGACCTTAATTCTTGGATTCCACATGTCCGTAAGATGAAAAACATTAAGAGTACATTGATGATCGGTGTGGATCACTTTAATCGGGATCCAAAGAAGGGTCTAGAATTTCTCCAGGGAGTGCACCTGTTGCCTGAAAAGCTTGATCCTCACAGTGTAGCATCTCTTTTCCGGTACACAGTTGGGTTGGATAAGAATCTCATTGGAGATTATCTGGGAAATCATGATGAATTTTGTGTTCAGGTGCTTCAGGAATTTGCTAAAACTTTTGATTTTCAAGGCATGAATTTGGATACTGCGTTACGTCTTTTCTTAGGAACTTTCAGATTGCCTGGAGAATCACAGAAAATACAGAGAGTGCTTGAAGCTTTTTCTGAGAGGTATTATGAGCAGTCACCTCAGATATTGGCGAACAAGGATGCTGCACTTGTCTTGTCTTACTCGCTTATATTGCTGAACACTGATCAACACAATGTTCAAGTCAAGAAAAAGATGACTGAAGAAGATTTCATCCGCAATAATAAACGCACTAATGGAGGGGAAGATTTTCCTCGGGAGTACCTTTCTGATCTTTACCACTCAATCTGTGAGAATGAAATTCAAATGATTCCTGAGCGAGGTTCTGGTTTTCCATTGATGACATCAGGTCGCTGGATTAATGTGCTGCACAAATCCAAAATCACTAGCCCCTTCATCATCTGTGATTCTGAAGCTCTCCTTGACCATGACATGTTTACTGTTCTATCAGGTCCTGCAATTGCTGCTATGTCTGTCGTTTTTGATCAAACAGAGCAGGAAGATGTTCTAAAATTATGTGCCGATGGGTTCTTGGCAATTGCGAAAATTTCTTCTTCATATCATATGGACGAGATATTAGATGATTTAGTTGTCTCTCTCTGCAAATTCACCACGGACATGACTTTGTTGTCTGTTGATGATGCTATTTTGGCCTTTACAGATGATACTAAAGCTAAGATGGCTACAACAACGGTTTTCACCATCGCAAACAGGTATGGTGATCATATCCGCTCTAGCTGGAAGAACATATTGGATTGTGTCTTGAGCTTTTATAGGATGGGCCTTCTACCTGCTCGGCTTGCTATTGATGCCGTTGATGATATGGAGCTTTCTTCTCCGCTGGAGAGGACAAAACCTTCCCCAAGTTCATCCTTGTCGCATACACCATCAGTGATCCCTCTTCGAAAACCAGCTGGTGGGTTGATGGGCCGGTTCAGCCAGCTTTTGTCCTTTGATGTGGAGGAGCCCACGTTACTGCCAACAGAGGAACAGGTGGCTGCTCATCAAGTAACTCGTGAAACCATACAAAGTTGTCACATTGATAGCATATTTTCAGAGAGTAAATTTCTACAAGCTGAGTCTTTATTGCAGCTTGTAAGATCTCTTATTTTGGCTGCTAGCAGGCTTAGTAAGGGAACTAGTCAAGTGGAAGATGAAGGTGCTGCAGTATTCTGCCTGGAGTTGCTGATTGCAATTACACTTAATAATAGGGATAGGATCATGCTTATATGGCAAGAAGTTTATGAGCATATTTCTGGTGTTGTGCAGTCAACCACAATGCCATGCACTTTGGTTGAAAAAGCTGTGTTTGGGATGCTTAGGATATGCCAGCGATTACTTCCCTACAAGGAAAATCTGACAGATGATCTTCTCAAGTCATTGCAACTAATATTGAAACTTGATGCTCGGGTTGCTGATGCATATTGTGAACCCATCACGCAAGAGGTTATGCGCCTTGTAAAAGCAAATGCCACTCACATCAGATCCCATCTGGGTTGGCGGACAATCACTTCCCTTCTATCCATCACAGCTCGACATCCAGAAGCATCAGAAACTGGATTTGAGACACTTGCATTTATCATGGCTGATGGGGCATACCTTTTGCCGTATAACTATGTTCTTTGTGTTGATGCAGCAAGACAGTTTGCTGAATCGCGACTAGGAGAAGTTGACCGGTGTGTTAGTGCCCTAGATATGATGGCAGGATCTGTTGTCTGTCTGGCAAGATGGTCTTCTGAGGCTAAAACTGCAGTAGGGCAGGAGGCTGCTGTGAAATTGAGTCAAGATATTGGAGAAATGTGGCTGAGGCTGGTGCAAGGAATTAGGAAAGTATGTATGGATAATAGAGAAGAGGTAAGATACCATGCTATTGTAATGTTGCAGAGGTCCATGACAGGAGTGGATGGTGTTCACCTTCCGACTGCCCTGTGGTTTGAGTGTTTTGATTTAGTTATCTTTACGTTGCTTGATGATTTGTTGGATGTATCTCTGGAGAGCTCTCCAAAGAATTACCGGAAGATGGAAGAAACACTTGTCCTCGCCATGAAACTAATGACAAGAGCATACTTGCAGCAACTGCAAGATCTGTCACAGCAACCATCCTTTTGTAGACTATGGATAGGAGTTCTTAGTCGCATGGAGAGATACATGAAGGTTAAATTCCGAGGAAAGCGAAGCCAGAAGATACATGAAGTAGTTCCAGAGCTTCTCAAGAACATCTTGTTTGTGATGAAAGCAACGGGAGTTCTCCTGCCGAGCAATGATATAGGGGGGGATAGTTTTTGGCAACTGACCTGGTTGCACGTGAAGAATATATGTCCATCTTTGCAATCAGAAGTTTTTGCAGAACATGAACTGGAGCAAATGCAAGCACAACAGACCTTGCTGGTCCAGTCTAATGAGTCTTGACAGTACGAACCTAATTTCAGGGTAGACAAAATGCAGGCTCAATAATCTACCTACCTGCTTTGAAGCGGATGAGCCAGCAGTTGAACAAAAACAGCATTCTGAAGTCGGCTGGCTATCTGATGAAAAGTTTCAGAATTCCACCAATTCAGACACAAGGCTTAGCAATTTTTTTGAGGGAAAATTTTACAGGATTGTTTATGTAATGCTTGAGGAACTTGGTAGATACAGATAGTCTCTGCATTAATTGCTCATTAATCTCTGTACCAAAAGCTCTATATTACATCATTATTTTCTGTACACTCTTCAGCGCCACATTCCCATGCAATTATATGCTTTCTATATCACAAATAGCTCCTTTGGTTTTTTGCTTGGTTTTGATGGGAATTTCAAATTTAATTATTAAATTAATAATTAAAAAAAAACCAGAATATCAAACCACAAATACAACGATGATGTTGGGATTTGGCAAGTCTCATGCGTCGAGTGAGACTTATTAGTAATTGCGAACGTCGTCGTTTTCGCTCCAAGAAGACAGAACTGTTATTAGTTTTCAGTTGCTACGGCTGTCAAATAACAAAAAGTAATCCGCCAAATAGCAAAAGAGAACATTATACTTGGAGCTGTGACCTTATCATTTCCCTTCCCCTATTCTCTCTGCACGACATTCTGGCCCCAACGCCAACGTGAACTGTCGTTTAATTTTAAACTTATTTCTTTTGAAGCTTGTTGGCTGTTTCCGGCGATCTCTCCTCCCCGATCGCTCCAGAGGTTGGTTTCTCTTGTTCTATAAGGCAACTTCTTAGATATGGCTTATTGATTATTGACCATCTCTTTTTGATACAAAACTTGCATCGATCGCTTCAGATCTGATCGATCATTTTATTTTTCTTTTTTCTTTTCTGAATTTTATATTAGTTGTAAAGATATAAAGGATGAGTGAAGTATTTGAAGGTTATGAGCGCCAATACTGCGAGCTCTCCGCTAATCTTTCTACAAAGTGCACTGCTGCCGCTGCCCTCGATGGAGGTAAACTGAAAGAACAATCAGAAGAAAACTCTAATTAATGATGTAAAAGAAATTTACTTTGATTTTTGGGAAATTTTTATGCTGAAATTAATGATCGTTTTATTAACCATGACAATTATTCTATAGAGCAAAAGAAACAAAAGCTTTCTCAAGTTAAAGCTGGGCTGGATGACGCTGAATCTTTGGTAACCCTACTTTGATCCCATTTTTTGTGTCCCTTCCTTTTTGTTATTTAATACTGTCAATTTTTTTGTCACAAATTTTTCGTATACAGATTCGCAAAATGGACCTTGAAGCCAGAAGTTTACAGCCAAATGTCAAAGCTGTCCTTTTGGCTAAGTTGAGGGAATATAAATCCGATCTCAACAATCTGAAATCTGAAGTTAAACGAATTGCCTCGGGTCATCTGAATTCAGCTGCCCGAGATGAGCTCTTAGAATCAGGAATGGCTGATGCTCTTGTGGTAAGCTTGCCTTGCATGCTTTTAGTTATTCAACTTCATTTCATTGTTTCCACCTTATTGACTATTAGCTAGTGAACATTTTCTTGCTGTACTTGGTTCGTTAATAAACTATGTTTATGCATGAGTTTTGTGCATAGCCAATCCAAACTCGAACAGAGCCTAAGAGGGTTGTTGTAGGTGACAATCAGGATGGAATTTTTTGTTGTAACGTTTATATAATGTTTTCACATCTTATGAGATGGATTCTACTGATAATCTTAGGGTGTTTCTGAGATTGTTGTTTGAGGTTAGAAAATATTTTTTGAATTATTTTGAATTAATTATTTGATTTTGTTAATTTTTTCTAAAACTGCTTTTCACAAATCATTTTTTGGAAAACATCAAGTTTTCCCATATAGCAATTTTGATCAAAAATAAAAATTGAGGTTGGAATGTCAAACACACTCTTAGTTTGGGTTGATTATAGTTATTTGACTTATTATTACATTTGTAGTTATCAATTATAATCGTTAATTATACTGCTATAGAAAGTAATTGATCCCTGACTTTTACATTTACAAGAATTTTTGGTTGCTCAATTTTGCTATTGTGTGTGTTCTCTCCAGATTATGTTATAGTTTTTCTTTATTTTTTTTTTTTTTTAACTTTTCTTATTTACACATAGGAAGCTAAAGAAGATGTGACACTTTGATTTCATATGTGCTTATTAATTTTCCAAATGCTAATGGTTGTTGTGCATCTTGAAAATGGAGATCGTTTGATCTAAAACTTAATGCTACTTGTTATTGTCCTCTTTAAATGTTGCTGTACAATTCTGCTTCTCGTTCTTTTTTTCCATGGTCGTGTTGAAGATGTTTGAAACTTTTGATTGCTGCAACCCCAATAGGCCTCAGCTGATCAAAGATCAAGATTAATGATGACTACGGAAAGGTTAAATCAGTCCAGTGACAGAATTAAGGACAGCAGAAGAACAATGCTGGAAACAGAAGAACTTGGTGTTTCAATTCTCCAAGATTTGCATCAACAACGACAGTCTCTCTTACATGCCCATAATACGGTATTCACTCTTTTTATCTTTATATCATGCTTGTGATTTGCATGAGTCCAACTATTGAATTATTCCTTGCACTTACTTTTTAATTTCATTGGCAATCAAGGATTAACGTCTTCTCTCATGGGTGACTACTTATAATTCTTTCTTCTTTCTTGATTATATTCCAGAGCATTACCTACTAGAATTTAGCTGGTGCATGATCTTTAATTATACTTCTCTAATTCAAAATGCAATGAAGCAAGCAAATCGATAACCGCTATTTATTTAATGGTCTTCTTTCTTGCAGCTTCACGGAGTGGATGATAACATTGGCAAGAGCAAGAAAGTGTTGACAGCAATGACAAGGAGGATGAACAAGAACAAGTGGATTATTGGTGGTGTTGTTACAGTCCTTGTTATTGTTATCGGCTTGATTTTGTACTTCAAACTGAAATAAGCCAAAACCTTTCCCTCTTGCTCACTATTAAGTGTTTTTATGACATAACCTTTTTTTTTGGTGTTGGCTCATTGTCTTAAGTTGTGTGTGTGATTTTGGCATCGAGTCCTGACTTGAAGATATTTACTTTTTATCAATTGTTTCTGTAAGTTCATCCATTTATACGCTGTGACATGAATTCCGGAGTAAGAAATTAATTTGACAGTATCGACAATCGCTCAGCAGAGATTTTTTCCCAGCAGTTTCTTCGTTGACATTTAGAGGAAGAGGAATAAGGATTCCACGAAAACTTCAACTGTAAAGAGAGTCAATGTATTATGAAGATCCACTAGTTTGACATGCTTGTATTTTATGTTATACCAGAGAAGGTTCGAGTCCTACGGCCCAGTAGAAGTTCATCACTATTCCTTGAGAAAAACAAGGTTCTCATACATCTCATAAAAGGCACTTGGTTTGGTGTGAATAAGAAGAGTCTAGTGCAAGAATTCTTCACTCCATATTCCTTCATAACCCAAACATCAAGATGTGTAGGTTGAATTCCATAGATAGCATATAAAGCCAACCATTTCTTTATAGTCCTTAAATTATGAGCAAGTTCGTTATATAAAACAAGCTCAGGTCCCAGCACTTCTCTCAAGTCCTCAACCCTAAGACCGAAACTAACAATGGTATCTGGATTTGGCAAAATGTAATTTTTGTCCACCAGCTAATGCAAAACATCACCAACAAGCACACCCATTTTCTGATCTAATGTGAGTTTATCAGGCATACTAATCATAATTTTCGTATCAAAGTATCTCTCATGCAATCCAACATACTGTCCTAACTAAGGGTGAGCAAAAATATCCAAAAACTGAAAAAAATTGAATAAATCAATGATATTTGGTAATTTGGTTCAGTTTTTGGTTTCGGTTTGGTTTTTGTAAAAATAACTTTGGTTTTTCGGTTTTTAGTTTGGTTTCAATGTTGAATAATCGAATAAATCGAATAAATCAAACAAACTGAATAATTGACTATAAAATGATGTCATTTTACATTAATATTCAAAATAACATCATTTTATATTAATTATACGGTTTATAAATTCGATTTTTACTTTATTTTGTTTATTCTATTTGGTTCGGTTTTATAGCTTCGGCTTTCGATTTATTCAGTTTTTGATAAATTTTTGATTTGGTTTGATTTTATAGCTTTGGTTTTTGATTTATTTGGTTCGATTCAAAACTTCCACAAAACCAAACCAAACAAATTGATGCTCACCCCTAGTCCTAACCTCACCACTTTATAATCATTGTGAACAGAATCATACCTAAATCCAAAAGCTTAAGACCCCTGAATCGATTTCCCTTTAACATGATTGTCCTAACTAGGGGTCAGTAAAAGTATCCAAAAACTGAAAAAAATGAATAAATCGATGGTATTTGGTGATTTTGATTCAGTTTTTTAGTTTTTGGTTTCGGTTAGGTTTTTTTAAAAAAATTTTAGTTTTTTGGTTTTCGGTTTGGTTTAAATGTTGAATAATCAAATAAATCGAACAAACCAAATAATTGACCATAAAATGATATTATTTTACATTAATATTCAAACAATGTTATTTTATATTAATTATACGATTTTTGAATTCGATTTTTACTTTATTCGGTTACGTTCGATTTTATAGCTTTGATTTTTGGTTTATTCGGTTTGGTTCAAATCTTCCATAATACCAAACCGATCCTCACCCCTAGTCCTAACCTCACTACTTTATAATCATTATGAATAAAATCATACCCAAATCCAAAAGCCCAAGACCCCGAATCAATTTCCCCTTAACATGGGCATTTGCATCCATTACCAAATAGGGCAAAATGAAGTGCTCTCTAATAGATTTATCAACACAATCGTACCAGTAGCATTGCCAAAGCATAACAATCTATTACAGAAACCCATAATTTTGATATTAGGAGAAGCACCATAAGAATCCTTTAAAGGGTAATTAAGTTCATGGAATTTCATAGACTTGTCTTCCATGGAAGTATTTAGAGAATCAAGGCTTAACCAGTAGATAAACTTGGGATGTAAATCCACTAAGATGAGACTGAGAGTGGAGTTATTTTCTGTCGATTTTTTCAAATGGGTTTTGATAAGGATCATTGATTTGAGAACACCATGCCTTGGAAACGCACCTGAACTACAAGAGAGACTCAACACGAAGTCTTATTAATATTTCAGTGCATATTTCATGGGGACATCTTTCCTCCATAATTGGATCTGGCTTGGGGTTTGAGAGCAAGAAGAGAGGAAAATGTAGAGATGTTAGCTTTTATACTTTGCCCTTATTAGTTTCAAAGTTGTTTCTAGAAAATTGGTTCTCGAATGAGCTATTTAAATATTTAATTTTTCAATGAAAAATTAAAATATAAGAAGGAAATGGAGAATTAATACCCAATCTGATGACAAATTTTATTCTAAAATAAACAACAAATAATTTAATTATGGAAAAAGTAATAAGAGATTATAAATTTATGGATAAATCATTGATTGAAAAATTTACAAAATATATTTTTTTATATAATTAGAATACATGTAAATTATTTATTGAGTTATTATTTAATATGAAATACATCTTTCATTTTAAAATTTAATATGATTTCAAATTTTTTTTAAAAATGATGCAAATTTATTTTTAATTGTTTTTCAAATTACTATCTGTTGTAAAATGCATAGCACTAATCATGTTTGATTTCTTTTAGAAAAAATCATAAAATATGGGAAAGTTCTTATAAAATCATGCAAAATTCAGCAAAGATTATTTGATCTTTAAAATTTTTTTCTTTTTTGTATGATTTCTTTCATGATTTTTTATTTTGATTTTATAAATAAAAACAAAAATTATAAAAACATGTATCATGATAAATATAACAATAACAAATAATTATTTCTTATAAAAAAGATTTCAATTTTTTTTAAATGTTAAACATTTTAGGGATTAAGGTATTCTAATCGTAAGAAAATTATTCATACTTTTTGTCTTTGTAAGATTACGCTTATACAATTAATAAAAAAGTGTAAAACTACTTCAAGTTGTTAGAAATTTGTAAGGAATTTGAAGAAAATAAGTTAGTTTTTCAAACTTTAAATATAACAATTAATCTAAATGATGAACAAATTGAGCAATAAAAATTTTAGATTATATGAAAATAATAGGAAATTAAACGCTCAACATAAGTAAATATTAATTTATAATGATTTAGTCAAATTATTTATCTATGTCTACTTAAACAACTGCTTAAGTTTACATCATCTTCTTTGAAGATAATAAATAAAGTTATTATCAATCAAGAATATAATTCTTAATATTTTCTCAAGACTCGTACTTTTAAGTTCTTAATGCTCACTTAAATATGTGTTTGAGGCACTATCATTTATAGCAAAATTAGGAAGATGACTAGTCTTGATGACTAAATTTGCTGTGGAATATGTTATACTTGTCACAACATGATATGCTTTTGTTGAATAACTAATAAACTCTTTATCGATTTAGAATTTATTAATCATTCTACAAGGGATACATATCTTTTTTTTATAGTTCATAACTATTCGATTAAGAATGGTATTATAACTAGAGAATAATCTGCATAGCATTAAAATTCGAACACATATATAACAGTGGGGAAGCCTATGCACATTAAAATTACCATTTCTTCCTTCCTGTCTTGGGCAGAGCTTTTTTCCTAGCAGTTTCTTCATCAACATTTAGAGGAAGAGGAATAAGGCTTCCATGAAAAACTTCAACTATAAAGGGAGTCCTGTAGGCCCAGTAGAAGTTTATCACCATTCTTTAAGAAAAACAAGGTACTCATACATCTCATAAAAGGTGCTTGGTTTGGTGTGAATGAGAAGAGTCTAGTCCAAGAATTCTTCACTCCATATTCCTTCATAACCCAAACATCAAGACGTGTAGGTTGAGCTCCATAGATAGCATATAAAGCTAACCACTTCTCTATAATCCCTAAATTATGAGCAAGGTTGTTATGTAAAACAATCTCAGGTCCTAGCACTTCCCTCAAGTCCTCAACCCCAAGACCAAAACCAACAATCATATCAAGATTTAGCAAAATGTGATTTATATCCACTAGCCAATACAAAACATCACCAACAAGCACACCATTTTCTGATCAAATCCGAGTCTGTCAAGCATACCAAGAATCTTCCTCTATGAGTTTATTCAAAGATTGTAAATCATAGTTTCCATATCAAAGTATCTCTCATGCAAGCCAACATACTGTCTTAACTAAAGGTGAGCAAAAATATCCAAAAATCAAAAAATTGAATAAACTGATGATATTTATTAATTTTGGTTTGGTTTTTTGATTTTTGGTTTTGGTTTGGTTTTTTTTTTTAAATTTCAGTTTTTTAGTTTTTGGTTCGATTTAAATGTTGAATAACCAAATAAACCAAAGAAACTAAATAATTGACCATAAAATGATATCATTTTATATTAATTATTTGATTTATGAATTGAGTTTTTACTTTATTCTGTTTATTCGATTATGTTTGGTTTTATAGCTTTGGTTTTTGGTTTATTCAATTCAGTTTAAATCTTCCACAAAACTGAACTGAACAAACCGATGCTCATCCCTAGTCCTAACCTCACAACTTTATAATCATTATGAACAAAATCATACCTAAATCCAAAAGCCCAAGACCCCCGAATCGATTTCCCTTTAACATGGGCATTTGCATCTATTTCTCTCATGCAAGCCAATGTACTGTCCTAATTAGGAGTGAGCAAAAATATCCAAAAACTGAATAAACCAATGATATTTGGTAATTTTGGTTCATTTTTTTAGTTTTCAATTTCGGTTTGGTCTTTTTAAAAAAATTTCAATGTTTTGGTTTTTGATTCAGTTTAAATGTTGAATAATTGAATAAACCAAACAAACCAAATAATTGATCATAAAATGATATCATTTTACATTAATATTCAAACTACATCATTTTATATTAATTAAACGGTTTATGAATTTGATTTTTACTTTATTCGGTTTATTCGGTAGGTTTGGTTTTATAACTTTGGTTTTTGGTTTATTCAATTCGATTCAAATCTTCCATGAAACTAAACCAAAAAAACTAATGCTTACGCCTAGTCCTAACCTCACCACTTTCAAATCATTGTGAACAAAATCATATCCAAATCCAAAAGCCCAAGACCCCTGAATCAATTTCCCCTTAACATGGGCATTTGCATCCATTACCAGATAGGGCAAAATGAGGTGCTCTCTAATGGATGGATTTATCAACACAATCCTACTAGTAGCATTGCCAAAGCCTAACAACCATTGCAAGAACCCACAATTTTGATATTAGGAGAAGCATTATAAGAATCCTCCAAAGGGTAATCAAGTTCATGGAATTTCACAAACTTGTCTTCCATGGAAGTATTTAGAGAATCAATGCTTAACCAGTAGAGAAACTTATGATGTAAATCCACTAAGATGAGACTGAGAGTGGAGTTATTTTCTATCAATTTTTTCAAATGGTTTTTGATAAAAGCAGGATCATTGATTTGAGAACTCCATGCCTTGGAAACGCACTTGAACCACAAGAGAGACTTAATAGGAAGTCTTGTTAGTATTTGAGTGCATATTTCATGGGGACATTTTTCCTCCATAGTTGGATTTGGCTTAGGGTTTGGGAGTGAGAAGAGAGGAAAATGTGGAGATATTGCCTTTTATACTTTACCCTTGCTAGTTTAAGAGATGTTTCTAGCAAATTGATTTTAGAACAAGCTATTTAAATATTTAATTTTTTAATGGAAAATTAAAATATAAGGAAATGGAGAATTAATACCAAATCTGTTGATAAATTTTATTCTAAAATAAAAAAACAAATAATTTAAATATGAAAAAAGTAAAAGAGATTATAAATTTATAGATAAATTATTGATTGAAAAATTTACAAAATATATTTTTTATATATAATTAGAATACATGTAAATTATTTATCGAGTTATTATTTAATATGAAATACATCTTCCATTTTAAAATTTAATATGATTTCAAATTTTTTTTAAAAATGATGTAAATTTATTTTTAATTGTTTTTCAAATTACTTTCTGTTGTAAAATGCATAACACTAGTCATGTTTGATTTTTTTAGAAAAAAATCATAAAATGTGGGAAAGTTCTTATAAAATCATGCAAAATTCAGCAAAGATTATTGGATCTTTAAAATTTTTTTCTTTCTTTTTTGTATGTTTTCTTTCATGATTTTCTTATTTTGATTTTATAAATAAAAACAAAATTATAAAAACATGCATCATGATAAATATAACAATAACAAGTAATTATTTCTTATAAAAAAGATTTCAATTTTTTTAAAATGTTAAACATTTTAGGAATTAAGGTATTTTAATCATAAGAAAATTATTTGTACTTTTTATCTTTGTAAGAAACGATTATACAATTAATAAAAAAGTATAAAAATACTTCAAGTTGTTAGAAATTTGTAAGGAATTTTAGGAAAATAAGTTAGTTTTTTAAACTCTAAATATAACCATTAATCTAAAGGATGAACAAATTGAGCAATAAAAATTTTAGATAATATGAAAATAATAAGATATTAAAAGCTCAACATAAGCAAACATTAATTTATAATGATTTAGTCAAATTATTTATCTATGTCTACTTAAACAATTGCTTAAGTTTACATCATCTTCTTTGAAGATAATAAATAAAGTTATTATCAATCAAGAATATAATTTTTAATATTTTCTCAAGAGTCATACTTTTAAGTTCTTAATGCTCATTCAAATATGTGTTTGAGACACTATCATTTATAGCAAAATTAGAAAGATGACTAGTCTTGGTGACTAAATTTGCTACGGAATATGTTACACTTGTCACAACATGATATGCTTCTGTTGAATAACTAATAAACTCTTTATCAATTTAGAATTTATTAATTATTCTACAAGGTATACGTATCTTTTTTTTGCAGTTCATAACTATTCGATTAAGAATGGTGTTAGAACTAGAGAATAATCTATATAGCATTAAAGTATGCACATTGAAATTACCTTTTCTTCCTTCCTGTCTTGGGCAGAGCTTTTTTATCAGTAGTTTCTTCATCGACATTTAGCGGAAGAGGAATAAAGCTTCTAAGGAAAACTTCAAATGTAAAGGGAGTCAAGGTATTATGAAGATCCACTAGTCTGACATGCTTGCGTTTCATGTTATACCAGAGAAGGTTTAAGTCCTGCAGACCCAATAGAAGTTTTTCACCATTCTTTGAGAAAAACAAGGTTCTCATACATCTCATAAAAGGCTCTTGGTTTAATATGAATGAGAAGAGTCTAGTCCAAGAATTCTTCACTCCATATTCCTTTATAACCCAAACATCAAGACGTGTAAGTTGAGATCCATAGATAGCATATAAAGCCAACCACTTCTCTACAGTCCCTAAATTATGAGCAAGTTCATTATGTAAAACAAGCTCAGGTCCTAGCACTTCCCTAAAGTCCTCAACCCTAAGACCAAAACCAACAATCACATCAGGATTTAGCAAAATGTGATTTCTATCCACTAGCCAATGCAAAACATCACCAACAAGCACACCCATTTTCTAATCGAATCCAAGTCTGTCAAGCATACAAGGAATCTTACTCCATGAGTTTGTTCAAAGACTATAAATCATATTTTTTGTATCAAAGTATCTCTCATGCAAGCCAGTATACTGTCCTAACTAGGGGTGAGCAAAAATATTGAAAAACTGAAAAAGTCAAATAAATCGATGATATTTGGTAATTTTAATTCAGTTTTTTGATTTTTGGTTTCAGTTTGGTTTGTTTTTTAAATTCATTTTTTTGATTTTCAGTTCGATTTAAATGTTGAATAAATCGAATAAATCAAGCAAACCAAATAATTGACCATAAAATGATGTCGTTTTATGTTAATTATACGGTTACATAAGATTCTATATAAATTTTTATTATTTATTTATTTATTTACTTTTAAAGTTTAAAATAAAATTTTTTAACTATTTATTTTTAAATTTTATAGAAAATTTCTACCCAAATTTTGGTAAAATTTTCCTCTCATATATTTCAAAAATTTATCTTAGTATTATCTTCATATTTTATACCTATTTAATATTTAAAAACACTTATATATTCAACTCCACCATCAAATACATCTTTGCCCCCAATTATACTATATATATCACAATCACAACTAAAATATTGATAACCATAAACATTATTATGTTTATTGAATAAGACTAATTTAAATAACTTTAACATAACACTTATTAATGATTTACTTATACATCATATATCATTTATCGCTACCGCATTTTTTTAACATTCAATCTATGATTTTGAATATGATTTTGAATATGATTCATAAAATTTAGTTTAACTCTTTAGATCTTATAGTTTTTTCTTCCATATCAATCATCAGTATATATATATGTACATACATATATATATATATATGCTTACATGACATGTTTAGAAGCTTTTGTTGCTTATGTGACATATTTTAACAATTCCGTGCTACTATTTGCAAAACTTATATGATAAAGTACAAGCTAATATTGAATGAGGTTGTTTATTTGCTATAAAATATTTTGACTTTTGGCTTTGATTTTTAGTGCATTAGTCCTCTAGATTCTTTTTTTGAATTTTCATCCATTCATTTTCCATAGATTTTTCATTTTTTAATAAATATTATCAATTAATTGTTTATTGAATTATGACCTTTTATATTTCTCTAATGTTTATGTTTGATTCCCCCTCTATATCCTATATATAATAGAGTTCTTTTTTATGCTCTTTTATATTTCATCCTTTCATTTAGTAAAGATCTTTCATTTCTTATAATTAATGTTGTTGAATACTTAGATCTTAAATTATAACCTTTGATGTTCCTCTTATATTGATGTTTGTCATATATATATATAAAGTTGGGTATTGACATGCTTACTTGATATACTTAGAAGCTTTAGGTGCTTATCTCACATACTTAAATAATTTTATGATTATGAATTTTTGCTTAAGTTTTTAGCTCATTAGTCATTTATATCCTTCATATGATTTTGTTATTTTTAATATCTTTTTCATATCTCATCTTTTAATTTTCTCAAGACCTTTCATTTCTTATAATCAATATTATGAATTAATTGAATATTAAATTCTAATATTTGATATGTCTCTTATATATATGTTTCATTTATTCTCTATATTAAATTATCTTATAATTAAGATTAATTGACCTTTAACATTCTTCATATATTTTTGTTTGACATTTAATTTCAAATTTTCAAAGAAGTAAATACTTAAAATGAAAAATTACTGAAAATAATTATGCATCTTCTTAACATTCAATTATGTCTTTTCATTTTCTTAATATTTAACAATTATCATATCATCTAAAAGTCACTTATGAATTAATATTTATACAAATGAGATGCCATCAAGAGTCATCAAAATTAATTACTAATTTAATTGATCTTTTAACTTCTTTTATATATTTATGTTATGTCTATATATATATAGTAAATAACTCACTTTATTTCTTGATAACTCACTTTGTTGTTTCTTGATTCATTTTATTTTATATATGATATTTTTTATATTCGAAAGATTCATGTGATGAAACACAAGTCAATCTTAACTAAGAGATGTTTATTTTTTTTATCAAGAATTTAAAAATTATACGAAGTTAAGGTCATTATCACCTATCATCAAATAAACCAAAGGTTATATTTTTATCATAGACTATTATTTGCAAACTTAAAGAAGAGACATTAAAAATTAAAAAAAATGAATTTCAATTTGTTATCCATGATTTGTAGATAGTCGCATAAATAAAAATAAAGTATTGTCAAATATGTTTATAGCTATATTTTTTATATTTTCATTTTTAATATTCATATATTTTTATTTTGATGCAAATGTTATTAATTGTATAATAGAAATTCATCACTTGGAAATTGTTAAAATGAGAAAGTGAAGAAAAGATACGTGAATATTTATCGATTAATAAATATTTAAGTTTCTTTAATTTTTTATTCATAAATTTGGATAATTTTTCATTAGTATTGATTTTTTTACCATTTATTTTTATGATTAATTATATTTTCTTAACATATGTGTTATTATTGAAAATTTTAATTATAAAATTATTATGTTTGTAGTTCATTATACAGATAAAAGAGAAAAAATCAAGATTAGAAATAATTAATCTTTCTTTAAAATTTTAAATATTTATTATTGCTTATTACTTGATTATAATATTTTTAATTTCTTAGCTCTTTAAAATTTTATGCAATTTTTCATTACTTACAATAGGATTTAGGAAAGTGTATAAATTGCAATCATAAATAACCATGAAAATTACAAAGAGGATAATTAACTCATTTGATATTTAATTCAAAATTAATATTTATTAAAAGTAAAGTCTTTTTATTTTCTTAATAATTATTTTAAAATAAAATATATTAATATAAAATTATGAATAATTATAATTGATTGATCATTCAAATTCTTTTCATGATAATTATATATACATATATATATATATATATATATATATATATATTTATATTTTTTTTCATTTCAATCTTAAAGGGTATTAAAAAATTAGAATCATAATTATTGGTATATATGAAAGCTCTAAATACAAAAAATAATTTTGCATTAATTAGTTTAGATATGATTATAAAAAGATGAAATCTGAAAAAAGTTTTAAAAAATCTAATAATTTATTTTATTAAAATTTCCACATAACACAAGCCTTTCCCTAGTTTCATATAATACTAAGGCCTACATTCATTTTTAAATTAAACTTTTTCATTCACTAACTAGATTCTTTTATTAAACCTATGTAATTTTATTTATTTATTACATATTTCTTGTGTAACTTTGATCTTAATTTTTTAATTTCTAAATTCTAGTTTAGCAACTATTTAAAGGTCAATATATTTAACTGGCATTCCAAAGCTAACTTAGGTTTTAGCTATACCTTCAGTAAATTAATAATTAAAATTAATTTCATCAATTTATTCAAATGATCATTACAATAGTTTAGTAACCTAAAAATTAAATTTAAAAATGAGTTCTTTTTCTTTTTTTAATTTCCTCTAAATTCATATGAAGATTTAATTTCTTTTACATAAACTATTAAATTCACATATAAAAATCAATGACTACCAACAGTTCCAACAATCCTAATTCAAAGCTGGTCAATAAATTTCTTTTAGAAGAATTTAATCTAACTGATACTAACCCATGGATTTATTTCAAGTTTACGCACTTTTAATTCCTTTATAACAATTGTTAAACCAATTCTTTAAATTTTAAAATTCAAAAATCTTAAACAATTATACAAAAACTTGATATGGGTTACTTGCTTACCAAACATAATCTATGCTTTTCTTGCTGGTTTTGTATTAGATTAGCTTTAAATTTCAATTATGAATCATCATCAACTACCAAACCCAACCTAAGCAGCTTACAAGAAGAAATTCAAAATCATACTTCAAAATTTCAAGAATCATTGGGACCAAGCATGCCTCTCCATCATCTTCTTATTCTTCTACAACCCAATTTTCTTTTTTTTTTTTCTCATCTACCTAAACTCAAGCTTCATCTCCTTCCTTTCTTGTTCTTAGCTTCCTTTTTTTTTTTGTAATTCTTCTTCTTTGTCAATTTCTTTTCTTCTTTTAGTTCACTTCTTTCAAAGATTGAATTCCTTAAAACCTAAAATCATAGATCATGCAACTCTACTCTTTCCTTCTCTTTTATTTCTTCTTTCAAGTTTCTTTCTCTTCTTTTTTTCTTTCTTTACTTTTCTTTGCTTTCTTTCCATTCTCTCTATCTCCTTTCTTTTCTTTTCTTTTAATATTATTATTATTATTATTATTATTATTATTATTATTATTATTATTATTAATTGATTCCTCTATAACTTTCTTCTACCATCAAAATATTTTCTTATTTTTCTTATTTTAGTATTTTAGTATTTTTTATTTTAAATGTTATTCCTTTTTCCTTTAAGTAATGTTTGTTTTGAATTAAATTTCATAGTTTTTAATTATTACTTCTTTAACACAACACAATCATCTTATAT
>CANYBF011409215.1:0-18658 GCA_948192965.1 Dalechampia spathulata | reverse complement strand
TGAACCCTAAATGTGTGCTAGGAGCTTTTATAAATTAAACAATCGAGCATATTAAGATGGAATACAAATAGATTTGAAAATCCCGAACCCACACTCTGAAGAAACTAAGGATGTTTTTCAACTCTGAAAAACCAAGGTTTTATTTCCTAGTTTTCAAAATTAATTTAATCGGGTTAATAGAAACAAACTAGGTGGCGACTCCACACCCCGTTTTTCTCAAAAAGTTAAAATCTGTAAAAACGGAAAAGCCGAGAAACGGAACGTGCGCTCACACTAGTTTTCTAGTCATTCAATTGAATTGACAAAACAAACTAGGTGGCGACTCCATTTTTTTAACTTGACGTGATCTTTCTAAGTTAAAGATCAATCAACTATGGAAATGTGCCATTGAGAGCAAGCACCACAACATTTCACGCCGAACAGCATGCAGCGCTCCCGCGTCTGGGGCGCGCTACTCTTACAGCTTCACTAAATTTGTTAAGTTGTATGCTGATGCAAGAATGAAAGTTGATTGGTTATGCTTCAAGATAGTTGAAGCCTCACGCAATGAATTATCCTACCCATGATCTAGAGTTGGTTTCAAGTGTGTTTGTTTTGAATATTTAGTGGCATTATTTATAGGGTGAGAAATGCTGCATTTATACAGATCATAAGAGCCTGAAGTATCTAGGAATGCATAAGGAATTGAATTTGAGATAGAGACACTACATATAGCTTATTAAAGATTATAATTATATGACAGACTACCATTTGGGGAAGGCTAACCTAGTGACTTATGCTTGAAGTTGGAAGATCTTTGCTGCATAACAACAACCACCATTGATGCTAGTGTAAAAGATTTAGTAATTAAATGTTATACTGGTAGTACAACAAGATTTTATTTTAGTTGAATTACAATTATAGGTCCAGCTAGATTTGACATATCAAATTAAAGAGTGTGATTGATGAAAGTGTAAGTTAGCAATATTACTGTATTTACTTTTGCCAAAGATGGTACATAAAAGCATGGTACATAACTATACATACCAGCTGATGAAGATCTGAATTAGAGAAAGCCCACAGTTAAAGATACTCATATCACCCCAAGAGTACAAAGATGTATTAGGATTTGAAGTAATATTATTGGTGGGTTGGTATAAAGAAAGATATAGTAGACTGCATGGCCTGATGTTTGGTATATTAGCAAGTCAAAGCATAACACCAAGCAACTACGAGATTGCTTAATCCTTTGCCTGTACTAGAATAGAAGTGGGATTGTGTGATGATGGATTTTGTAACTAGTCTACCATTGACACGGATTAAGTATGATGTTGTATAGGTTATAGTAGATAGATTGACAAAGATAACTCATTTCTTACCGGCATGTATGGATTACAGGTTAGGGAAGTTAACAAAGTTGTATTTGTATGGGATTGTATGATTACATGGTGTTCCAACATCCATTGTATCAGATAGAGATCTACAATTTATTTCTTGTTTATAAGAGAGTTTTTAGAAAGCACTAGTACCAAGGTACATTTTAGCACTACTGTCCATCCATAGATAAATGGGTAATCAGTGAGAGTTATTTAGCTTTTAAAAGATATGCTATGAGCATGTATACTTGAGTAAGAAGGTAGTTGAGACACATACCTATCATTCATTGAATTTGTATATAACAACAATTACCAATCTAGCATACAAATGGCTCCTTATGAAGCTTTATATGGCAAAAGATGTAGAACTCTTTTACACTGGGATTGGTATTGGTATTGATAGGACCTGAATTGGTATTTCAAGCTGAAGAACATATGAAATTAATTAGAAGTTGGTTGAAGCTGGCTTCAGAGAGATATAAGTCCTATGTAGATTCAAAGAGAAGCGATATATCATTCAATGTAAGGGACAAAGTATTCGTAAAAATATCTCCGTGGATGCGGGCTATGCAATTATGGCAGAAAGTCATTAGTTCATTGAATCATATGAAGTCTTGGAGAGAGTGGGACCTTTGGCTTACGAATTAGCCCTACCTCCAAAATCAGATAAGATACATAATGTATTTCATGTCTCAATGCTAAGAAGATACAGATCAGATTCTTATCTTATTTTGGTTAAATCCATAGAGATACAACCTTATTTATCTTTTAATGAAGAACCAGTAAACATATTGGCCAGAGAACTGAAACAATTGAGAAATAAGTGGATACCCTTGGTGAAGGTGTTATGGAATCATCATTCGGGATATGATGCTACTTGGGAATGGGAATTAGTGATAAGTTAATAGTACCCCCATTTGTTCTTGATAAAGTCAAGTTCAAATTTTAGGTCAAAATTCTTTTTAGGGGGAGAGAGTTACAACATTGACACACACATAGCATCCTTATGTGTATGCATTTTATACATACGTTATAGTGAATGATTGATTGGTGAAAGAAATGCATGAATGAGATATAATGCATGAATGGTTTGACATGATGAATATGAAATGAAATGTCCTATTGATAAAGAATTCCATATGATACGGAATTGATAGAGAAATAAATGGAAAGAGATTGAAAAGATGATTAAAGTAGTGAATATGCACTAAAATGTGAATTTAGAATGCTTTTGTTAAATGATTTTGATGAAGCTCTATGATGGAATTTATATGTATAAGGTGTTGCATTAACATGTTTAACATGTTATTGTATGATAAAGTATAGTTTAAATTTGTAAATATAAGTTAGAATGAAGTTAGAAACAATGGTGCATTAAATGGTAAGTTATGATATAAATGATATTTCATGGAAAGTTAAGGTCATTAATGGAGACCATATTATGTATGACTTATATCCATAACATCATGTTATATCGTAAGTGCAATATTACAAAATCATGACATAATTATGATGTAAAAATGAACATTAAAGGAGAGAAAATAGATTGGTTAAGTAAATTAGGATAAGCATGGAAAATGTCATCTTTTGATTAGTCCTTATTTACTTTAGTCAAAGAAGAGTCTTATATTATCTTATGTAAGAACAATAGGTTGATTTTCCCTTTGTCCTTCACTTTACGTTTAACCTCTTTGTCTTATCCTTCTCTTTTTCATTCTAACTTAAAGAAAAACATCATTATAAGGTGAGATTTCATGGAGAATTTAGTGTTCATGTTGCTTTGGTGTTCTATGCGCTTTCTACATGTCTTCTTCTTCTTCTTCTTTATGCTTTATTACATCTTAAATGAAGAAGTAAGTTGTTGTAAGGTTATGTTGATTATGTGTAAATGGATGAATTTAACTAAATCATGAAAGATAAGAAAGCTAAGTGATGAATTTGATATTGTTTTGCAACCAAATGGAATTTCTATTTTGGTGTATGAAAATTATGTAAATCCCTAACTTGTAACCCTTGAATTTATCATTTTGTTACTGCTTGAAGTGTATGAATGATGTTTAAAGGGGTTTAAAGGGTTTAATGTTCTTAAATGTTAATGGAAAGATGATTAAATGTGTTGATAGCTTTAATGTAAAGTTACTACCC
This sequence comes from Dalechampia spathulata, assembly GCA_948192965.1. Classification (NCBI taxonomy): domain Eukaryota; kingdom Viridiplantae; phylum Streptophyta; class Magnoliopsida; order Malpighiales; family Euphorbiaceae; genus Dalechampia; species Dalechampia spathulata. The sequence goes on along the minus strand of CANYBF011409215.1, from coordinate 15,158 downwards.
AATTTGGGACTTTTCTGTTTGCATGGTTTTAAGGGGCAGAATTGTGTAGCCCTTGAGTTTGTGTGAAACATGATTGAATAATGTGTTTAGATGATGAAAATGATGTTTGGTTGCATGCAAAGATGAATTATGATCTAAATTAGTTGAAGTGTTCATTTAAGAGGTAGCAAGTGTGTCATTTATGTATATTATGTATATATTACCTTAATGTACAAATATGTGTCTTTTATGTTGACTAAAAGAACCTGAGTTTACATGTAACATGTATATGTATGCTTGTATATAGTATGACTAAATGAATCATTCTAGTTTCAGTAAGTTTGAATTGCATGCCATAAATGTGAAAGTTTTTGTACTTTATTTGCATGATTTAGTACCTTGAGATATGCATGAGAGGATGGATTAAAATTAAGTATGATTCATAGTCCATAAAATTATCAATAAGAGTACGTAATAGTACATGCAAATATGGTAAAAAGGAGTAAGAAACATGAAAAGAAAATGACTAAATGAATAGTAAAACATACCAAATGAATAGTGTATATGACTAAATGAATAGTAGCTTACTTAATATGATTTGGCACTTTAATTAATGGGCATCTTAGCCTTCTAAACTTAATGCTACACACACCTAGACTTTATAACTCTTCATTATACACATGGATACACACTTAGAGGCATGAAACAAAGTTAATGCTACATGCTCACACATGCTATGATAAAGTCATATACATGCTTTAATGTTCTAAATGCTTAATTTACATGCCAATATGTATGTGTATTACCTATATATGTACTTGTACTTTAATACAAAGTGTGTAATGATGGTTCATGCTATTCACTTTATGTATAGGTAAAGTGGTATTTACTTTATCGATAAGGGAAAAGCGGTAGTAGGTTTGTGCTATTCACTTTATGACATAGTGTTGGATCTGAAGATAATGGTTTCTCATTATATAAAGAGTTTATATTATGAATGGTATCATATGATCATCGTTGCATATGATCATTAAAGCATCAATTACACATCATGTCATGAATGATGCATATAGAAATGAATATTAATGACATATCATACAAAGGATATAAGGGGGAAAAGAAAGTGACATATAGAACAATGATGAATGCAAGTGTATTAGATTATAGAGTTATTATCGATTCCCTTGATGGAATCATACAACATAGGTCCTTATCATGTAGCCATAGAGAAATATTATATTCTTACAAGATCTATAGTATTATACAACACTGATAAACAGAGAAATGGACCCATTATGGATCATGCACAATCATACAGAAAAGCAATGAAATGTTAGAGGAAAATTAGAGGGAGAATGCAAAGCATGACTGCATTCTCAATACATACATTATTATTCATATATCATGAAAGTACATTTTTGAAACAATGAATGCACTATGGTTGTTCTTATATAGCAAAGTATACAGAGCAATGATGTTCAAATACAATATTTAATACATGAAAAGTTATAGTGGATCCTTTATGGTATTTATTCTTATCTTTACACAATATGTTATATGCATTACTTATAACAGATAAATAATTATGCAAAGTGAGATTTGATATGGTTATATTGCTTAATGACTATTCACCATGATTTGATATTTTTATGTTATATATGATACATGATCATGTTATTTACTCATTTTATAGCACCATTGAGTTTTATACTCAGTGTTTATCATTTGATGAATGCAAGATCAGGACCATCGGGTAAGAGTTTAGATTGATTATATACAGTTATGGGAGGGTACGATTTAAAAAAATCCCATTCTCATAGCAGTTTTAGACAAATGTAATATACTCGAAGATGTCTTTTGTATATGCAACTTGTTACATTAACCTTAGTGGCAATAATACTTATGTTATGTACTTTTTGTTGCATGTAATATCGATATCATTAAACTCTATAAAACTAAATACATGTATTTCATATGATGCGTGATAGTATGGTTATATATGCCAAATATATGATGTATTCATAAGATATTATGCTTGTATGTTATTATGAATCAATATTACCTATGTTTGTAGATACTGCTGGATTACATGTACATATTATTTAATATAGTTAAATAAATTGGAAATGAAAAAATAATTTACAAATCCTTCTAGGATAATTAATGATTTCCTTGCTTAAGAGATTATTAACTATTCTTTAGGAGCGTGTTACATCGGGTTTGGGTGTGATAGATTCACCACCCTAGATTAATTATAGGGGTTTCATCTCATAGTCCATGTAAGTAATTTTTGATTTAGGAATTTCTAGATAGAGTAGAATGTGATATGACAAATATGATTCACAAGGGCATTTTATGAATAAATATTATAGTGGATGGAGATTCAAATCCAGGGCATGATATAGCAGTACTTAATCATGCACTAAGTTTGACATTAGTTCATGCTTAAACCTAAATGAGATAGTGAATAGTATAAGTAGTTATTGTAGTAGTATTTGATCTAGAAAGGATGTAGTCTTGACTCCTTAGCATCTTGTTAGTCTTGATGTGTGATTAGAAACAACTCATGAGTTACATAGATGTTATTGTTAAATAAGACTTGATGATATTTATGGTACGCTACTAACATGTTAAAAGCTTAAGAGGTCATAAATAAACAAGGAAAATTTTATATTAAAATTAAAAGATGATATTATGAAATATTATTAAATAATATTTGATATTATTTATAATATTAAATTTTATTTTTGGCTATTTGATATACCATAAATAGAATTATCTTTTTTATTATACTTATTTTTAAAAGGGGCTTCGTTAGATGGGCTTAAGAGGTCCATGGGTTTGACCTAATGACTTCAGTCATCCCACCACCCTAACCTTAATATGCATATATAATTATATTGTTATGGAAAATTATGGTTAAATTAAGTTCTCATACTCATCTTTCATTAGGAAAAAAATATGATAAATATATCCAACATGAAAAGCCTATTTGGTTTTTCACTTATAAAGAAAGAAAAAGCATTTTAGAAAAAGGTCTGCTACAACCTTTTTTCAAATTAAGAAGGAAGGAGTTTATCATTATAATAAGTGTATTAAATCTCTATGCATTTATCACTTTGATATTAGAATTGATATTTTGATTGCAAGGATCTGATAAATCATGTGTTCAAACAAAAATTTTTATTTGATTACTACAAGCTCATTTTAAATATCAACATTGGTATGAGAGCATGACTAGTTATATAATCATTATTTGGAAATGTTTGAGAAGTTTCAATTTGTTTTCATTGTTATGCTTATGGAAATTTCACTTATAGACACCTTATTATTTGAATTTTTGAATGAAATTTTAAGCATGTGTTCTTGAGTATTTTAAATTAATTTTGATTAAAAATTATTGCATGGTTATGTTGAAAAAATTTTCCATAAAATTTATGGAAGTATGTATATGCATGTTATTTTTATCAAATTATTCATGTTAATTGTTCTTGATATCTTTGTTGATTCTTATAAATTTATTTATTAAATTTTAATATGAATCAATTTATTAATGTATTTATATATTATTTGAACATTAAGAATGATTTTAAAGTGTGACTTAAAATTGTTTCAAACATGAACATGATGATTTATGCATATGAAGTATTTATAGGATATGTTTGACAAATTATTTATGTTTGATTCATATTTTTTATTAATATGATTAATACAAATTATTATGATTGAATTAGGTTCAATAAGGATCAAATCTAGAAAATTTTATGAATTTTGGAAATTACTAAATATTTAGTTTGAATTTTAGAATATGGAATTTAAATGATGAGTATTAATCAAACTACCTTATTAATATGGTAACTTTCCAATTTTATTTATATATTACCAAAGTGATTACTTATATCAATTATTAACATAATTTGAAAGGTTTTTAAAATAATTCAAAAAGGGTAATTCCTTTTCAAAACTCCATATAAACATGCAATTTAAAGCAAATCAATAATGCAATTGAAACAAAATGTCTATTTAGCAAAATAAAAGTGGTTATGGATGGATGGATAGTTGAATGGTATGCATGATGGTGGTTATGGACTTAGAGTAATATGGAATGAACATATGCATAGGTTTTTTTTTCATTTTTGGTAAATTGGCCATATGTGTGTTGCATTTGTTGTACTTTGTCTTCTCATCTAATCCCTCCAAAGATAACATGGTTTTTTTATTTTAAAATATGTAATTAGATTGCATAGGATGTAATAATATGATAAAATTTGAATAAGGAGTTACTATAAGATAAGGGGAATACTCTAACATAAATGTTATGCTAGTATAATGTTATTTCAAAATTTTTACAGTTGTAACTCATCCATAACTTAGGTTTGAACAATATGCATACTCAAGTCAAAGACCATCATATAAATGTTATGTCTAGGATGGATATGCATACTTACGACCAAGGGCCATGCATAAAGGTATAAATTATACTACACCCACTATGTATGATGAGACCACTTTAGTTAAGAAAACCCTCAAAGTAAGTAATATGCCTTGTATTTAATAAATTAAAAGGTTGTGTTATATTTCATGATTTTTTAAATTAATAGTTGATGCCTATTAGTTCAAAATAAAATAGTGAGAGATATAACATATTAATTGAATAATTATGTTTTCAACATGATGCTATAGAATTTAACATACTTGTTTTTCTTTTTAAAGTTAAAAGGTCAACAAAGTTAATCTTCATAATATTCTTGAAAAAAACCTCAATAGATCCAACTAGGAAGATTTGATTTGCTAATTAAAATTGTTCTTATAAGTGAAAAGATTGCTTATATGTTAGATCAAACTATCCCACCTATACTCACACCTACCTCTATGAAAAAGGAAGTTAGGCTTTATAATAGGTTTAAAGATGATAATGATATTACCTATAGCATCATGTATGCTACTATGGAGAATGATCACCAAATATAGTGTTAGCATCCATGAACTGAAAACACAGGGATATGTCAAAAGTTTTGAATCCCTAGGTTTTGGCATTAATAATGAACTATATATAGATCCTATTTTGCAGTCTTTGCTTAATAGTTTTTCATATATCATGCATTACTATCAAATGAAAGAGGTGAAAACTACCATACCTAAGCTAATAAAATTTTTGAAATTTGCTCATGAAGTAAGTAAGAAGAGTTCTAAAACTGTAATGATAGTAGACTCTTATAAGCCTAGCAAGGTAATTATTAGAATAAGAGCAAGAAGCCATTAAATGTTAAGGGTGGGATGCTAAGATGAAAGCTATTGAGAAACCCCTTAAAGGAAAGTGTTCCCATTATGGTGTAGATGGCCATTAGAAAAGAAACTACATGTAATACCTGGCTGCATTAAAGAATGATGATCTCTTTCTATAAAGTATATATGTTATCGAGGATAATATTAGTGATGTTTTTGATAATAAGAGTTTGGTATTAGACATTGGCTTCACATGATAGAAGCTAAATAAGGGTGTAGTGGACATCCATGTAGCTAAATGAACAAAGGTTGTTACTTTAGCTATAATAACTTATGTAATAAATTTTTTTCTATACTTATTTTTGAACTTAGTAAATTTTATTTTATTTTAAATCCATGTCACAATATTTTTTCAATATCTTTTCTTATAGAATAAGGTTTCAATATAATCATTAATGACAAAGGTTGTTCATTCTTTAAAGATAGCATTTACTATTGTTTTGCAAACATTGTTAATGTTATATATACGTTGGATAATTTTTGCTTCATATATAACATATAAACTAAAAGATTAAAGATTAATAATTTAAATTCACTTTATATTTAACATTGTCATTTTGGTCATATAAATAATAATCATATGTGTAAATTATACAAGCTTGGTGATTTGGGATCATTTAAAGCATGTGAATCTTGTATACTTGGTAAAATGATGAAATTATCTTTTGATAGAAAAGGTGAGAGAGCTAAGAAGATATTATAACTTATACATTCAGATGTATGTGGTTTTATGTTGACTCAAGCTAAAGATGGATATCAGTACTTCATTACATTCATCAATGATTTCTCTAGATATTGATGTTTGTATTTAATGAAATATAAACCTAGAGCTTTTGAAAAGTTCAAAGAATTCAAAAATGAAATTTAGAAATAACTTGATAAAAGTTTAAAATTCTTTGATTAAATTAAGGAGTTGAATATTTGAGTAAAGGGTTTCAAGATTATTAAAGAGATAATAGGATCTTATCTCAATGGACTCCTCTTTATACACCATAGCACAATGATGTCTCTAAATGGATGAATATAACTTTGTTTGACATGGTCAAATCCATGATAAGTTTTATATGTTTAACCAAATCATTATAGGGTTATGCATTTGAAACTGTTATTCATATTTTGAATAGAGTTTCATCTAAATTGATTAAAGTTACTCCATATAATATATGGTTTAACAATAATATTGTACTTTCTTATGTGAAACTATATGGTTATCCAAGTTATGTTAAGAGGACGAGGTCAGCTAAGCTAAAAATAAAATCTAATAAATGTTATTCTATAAGATATCCAAAGGAAACTATTAGATATTACTTTTGCCATCCTTTAAAACAAAAGTGTTTGTTTCAAAGCATTTTATCTTTTTAAAGAAATAGTTTCTTATAAAAGAAGATAATGGGAGTAAAATTGAATATGACTAAGTTTAAGAACTCTAAGATGATGATTCATAACTGATAGATCCTAATATTATTTAAGATGATGATAATGAAATAATAAAGTGTTGACCCTGACTTTTCACTGTCATGCAGTTTTAGGTTTCTGTTGATTCGGCTAGGTATTAGTCCTCGATATCGATCCCGATTATGCACATATGCCTCTGTGGCTTCCCCTGAGCATTCCGGTGCATAGGGAACAGGGCACATCCTGCTACACATATAGGCCCCATATTTCAAAGAAAAAGCCATTTTCACCCAATTTTTATCGGTTTTCTTCCCAATCTAGCCACTCTAGTGGCATTCAAGGCCTCCCCATGCCTTAGGTGTCCTGGATCTGCCTTAAAACTTACTGGATCTTGAATAATTTTAACTTTAAAATTATTTTCATGTGTTGGATGCAAATCCACGAAGCAAAACCCTATTTTCAGGTCTGATCTACCTAGATCGGGGTCGGATCTAGGGTTTCTGCTTGAAAATATTTAATTTTTTTCCCATTTTTCAAACTATGTACGCCATATATACATCTATGTGTGCCACACATGCCTATGTGTTGCACACATAGATCACGTTTTTCACAGAAAACCCTATTTTTTGCCCGATACGCTCCAGATCTGATTTTTCCAGTGACTCTAGTGGCTTCTCCATGCACTTGAGGTTTTGGATCTGTCAAACATTGCTCAGATCTAATTGATTTTAGCCCTAAAATTGATTATTTCATTTTATTACGTAATTAAATGTTTGAGCTGCAAATCAAAGCCCGATTCGAGGTCAAAATGAGGTACTGTCTTCATTAAAGTTACTGGATTTTGTCTGTAGTTTGATTCTGTACTGATAAATTTCATTTTCTCACAGATTTACAAATTTTGTGCCCCACATATCATGCTATGTGTGCCATACACAGTCTATACGTGGTGCACATAGCCTGATGTGCGACGTGCAAAGTTCACGTTTTTCTAGAAAAATCATATTTTAGGCCATATTTCACTGTATTTTTGACAAATATAGTGATATTTGATGCTTTACAGTGGCGCAAATTTTTTGGATACATCATAAAATAATTACATTTAATTAATTTTGGCCTCAAAATTAATTTTTATGATAAAATGTAATTTTTAATCGTATAAATGCAGTTTTTTCAAAGGACTGGAATTAATTGGTCGAGTGGCTATCTCCAGTAATTTTTGTGTGGTAATAGCCCTCTTAATTAATTTTCCATGATCAAATAAAAATAATTTTGCCAAAAATTATTTTTACAAAATTGATTTCACGATCCAGCTCGTGTTAATTTTTATAATTATTGCCTAATAATTATCAAATTTTGACTCTTGGTTCATGCTTTTAAATGGCACTAGACTAGTCAAATAAATCATAAATTCATTTACTACTAATGAATTTATTTATTTATTTTGTATAGTAATCCATTCGCGCATTTTGGGTCATGCAAACCTGAGAATTTATTTGTTTATTTTGCATATTAATCCATTCGTGCATTTTGGATCGTGCAAACCCGAAGAGTAAGGGGGTATTACTTAATACCCCAGGAAATTATGTATGCAAGGACATTTGTATAATAGGGTAGATTATTTATTGGCTTGTAATAATTAATCCCCCCTATCTTGTGTGTATCCCCTAATTTCCTCGACTCCCTTTCACAGGCCATTAAAATTTTATTTGTATATTTGCCTAAATATACATGTCATCATGTCACATGCCATGTCACATGACACATCATACACGTATATGCCATGCCATGCATATACTATGCCATAACATACCATATTTCGTATGCTTATATGTATAAATACACAAATACAATCCAATACGCAATACAATATGCAACCTGCCATTCACCATATTATATGCCATGCATATATATGCCATTTCACATGTCATTATGCCATGATCCATGCATGTCACATGTTATACACCATGTCACATCGTATGCCATGTCATATACCATGTTGAATACGTATTCACATACATGCCATGACATGCATATGCCATGCCACTACACATATGCTGTTATGTCATGTCATGCCATACATTACTTTACATATCACGCATATGGTATGCCATTCATTATGCCACATCATTCATATACCATGTCATTTTGTACATACGCACTATGCCATGTCATGCATATGCTATGCCATATATCACCCCACATATCATGCACATGATATGCCATGTATCACTTCACATGCCATTCATATGGTATGTCATCCACTATGCCATGCCTTGCATATGCCATGTCATACATCACATTCACATATCATGCATATGATATGTCATACCCCCTCACATCACATGCATACACCATTCCAAACAACATATCACATATCATGCATACACTACGCCACTCATTTCACTTCTTTCACCATACATACGCCAAACGCCAATACAATTTAAAACGTATTATGCTATACATACTGTTTACCATGTTATATGCTTATATACATGCTATCTTGCCATATCATGCATATGATATGTCATTCCTGCTAACATGTTATGCATATGCCATGTTACTTTATTTATTATTCCGCATGTCATGCATATGTCATGACCATCCAAATGTCATATAGCATTATATGCCATTCCACGTGCAACCTTGCAATGCTAAATCACATGTCGTACTGTCTGCTTACATTCACGCTTGTATGCTTGCTTGCTTAGGACAATTAATCCCAACTATAATGGTAAAATTGATTTTGGAAACTCATAGAATAGATCTCCACCACCCAAACCCAATCTCTGAATGGTTTAACTAGTACTCATGCTATGGGTTGGTTGGACCAATTTGGAACCATCTGGTGGTGACTCCCTTGTGACTTTTTCGAGTTCGTATCATTCCCTAAGGGAACCTCTTAGGAAGACTGTGCTTTCGCTCCAAGTGCGATCCTCGGTCTGTGATCATCGCAAGCCTTGCTCTGGGCCCTGGCAGAAATCGGCACTCACATAAAGCTTGTTGAAATAAGAGAATGTATCTATAAGGTATGGTTTTATTATTTATGAAATAATATAAGTCTTATTAGCTGAGAATAATAAGCATTTTGACTATGAAGATGTTTTGAAAGGTTATGGTTAAAAGCTATGCAATAAGAGATAGATTCCATGTATGAAAACAAAGTATGGACTTTGGTTGATTCAATTTAAAAGGATTAAAACCATTGGGTGAAATGGATCTTCAAGAAGAAGACTGTTATGGATGGTAATATTGTTACCTATATGGTATAATTTCTTGAAAGTTTATATTGTTAAAAGCAAAGTATTGATTATGATGAAACCTTTTTACATGTAGCCATGTTAATATCCATAAGAATATCACTAGCTATTACTGCTCATTATGGTTATAAGATTTAGCAAATGGATATTACAATACCTTTCCTTAATAGAAATCTACTTTGAGGAAGTGTACATGACACAACATAATGGTATCATATCAAATGATAGTAACAAGGTATTCAAACTTAAAAGATCCATTTATGGATTGAGGCAAGCATCTAGAAGATGGAACATTTATTTTGATGAAATAGTCAAAGAGTTTCATTTCATTCAAAATAAAGATGAGCCTTATGTTTATAAGAAGTTCAGTATGAGTACATGCACTTTCCTTGTATTATATATAGATGACATATTACTCATAGGAAATGGTGTCTCATTTTTTCATAATATTAAGGTTTAGTTATTTAAATAATTATCTATGAAAGACTTAAGAGAAGTTACCTTAGGTATAAAGATCTATAAAGATGGAACTAGAAGGTGAATATGTATTTCATGATTCACATAGATAGAAAATGTATAAAGTGGTTTAATATGGATCTCTCTAAGAATGGTGCACGGGAAATCTAATTCTATGTCTTGGTTTTATAAGACACAAGAAGAAAGAGAATCCACAAGATTCTGTATGCTTATGCTATTGGATTTATCATGTATGTTATTTTATCTACTAGGCCTGATTTGTCATATTCTTTAAGTATGATAAGTAGATTCTAAACTAATTATGGAGAGGAACATTAGGCACTTATTAAGAAAATCCTTAAGTACTTGAGAAGAACTAAGGATTAAAAAATTAGTTGATATGCAAATGCTAGTTCCTAATATGATAAGAATGTTTGTAAATCATAGTTAGCTTTTGTTTTAATGTTGAATGATGATGTAATTATTTAGGAGAGTCTTAAATAAGAGAGTATAAAAAATTCAACAACTAAGGTTGAGTATATTGCAACAAAGGAAGCTGTTTGAATCAAAAAGTTCATTAGTGAACTTGGCATAGTCCTTAGTAGTGCAGATCTTATGCCTTTACTATATGATAACAGTGGATCTATGATTGGTTTGTTAAAACGTGTTTGATAGTGGAAGGTATAATTTAAAACTTTTTAAAAATAGGTTTCATATCGGATCTAGCAATTCTATTCATAGAATACATTAAACACAAAGAAGATTATCAAACAAGAGATTGAAAAACTCACTTTTAAGCAGATCCCCTTCTTTCTTATCCTTCTGAAAAGTTGTAGCAAACTTTTCAATCTCCAAGGTAAGGGATCTCCAAACTATCCACACAAGCAATGGAATGATTAGTAATCAATATTAAAATTTTTATTTAGAGACTGGTAAAACAAAACAAAAAAGGAATGGATGAAAAGAAAGATGAATTTGATTTCTTCTTATTGATCTTCTATCAAAAATCTGAATTAATCTTCTTATTCTTGAGCTTCTAATTACTTGAAACTAATTAAGGAAGGAGGTAGCCAAATTCCTTGTTCTTGTAACCCTAAAATTTATGTCAGACAACTTATAAAAACCTAATTAGGTTTTAAGTTATTTAAGTCATGTCCATGTGCATGTCATATGCTTAAGGCACGTGACATGCATGTGCATGACTTAAAATCCCTCTAGATGCATATAACAATCATGTGCACTTCCTTTTAATTCATCACATAAGAATAAGTCATGTGATAAATATATATTGATTATTAATTAATTTAATTCCGTCCAAATCCACATATACCATACATATAAAACATGTCATCTTAAATGACTTGTATCTTAAGTTCTACCCATCAGATTATAGTGATCTTGGTATCAAATTGAAGCTCTTTTCATGATCTTTCTAATAGACATAAGAGATCTAATTTATATCATAACCATTAAATATTATTTCATCAACATCCATTAATGATTATCATTCCTCTTGCTTTTAGTGTGCGACCTTTTGGGTTCTTGACATGTTAGCAACATATGAACATATCATCAAACTTTGTTTAATAACGTCATATATAAGTCAAGAGTAGCATCTAGTCACACATCATGACCACCCAAATGTCAAGAGGTCATTAGTTTGACTACAACCCTTCCATATTAGATTCCATGTAAAAAACTCCTTTCATCATCTACTATCTCATTTAGGTTTGAGTATGGATTAATGTCAATTCAATGCATAATCAAGTGTATTAGATCATGCACTAAATTTGATGTTTTTATGTACTATAAGATTTATTTCCAAAATTCCCCTATGAAACTCATTCATCAATAGACATTCAACTCTGGCCAAAGATTCCTGAATAAAGAATATTACATAAATCAATGAGATAAAACTCCTACATTTGATATGGGGTGGTGAATCCTTTATTAATAAACAAATACCTTTTACTACTTCAAACTATATCCAACCTCTAAGTTATGAATGCCTACTATGGATGAATAAAACATAGTAGTCAAATCATAGTGATCGATAATTAAGATAACCTTGTTATCTCAAGTCTTTAGGATACTTGCAGTACTGATATAAGTGAGATATATTTTACACACATAGATCAATTATCGATATGAAATCCCACTAGCAAGGCCTCCAATGAGTCAATCCTCTACTACTCATCCACATATTCACTTTAGATAACTATTATCATGATGAATGAGAATCATTCCTTAAGGAAGTATAACATGTGTTGATCTTAACCATATTAATAATATCCATTCTTATTAATAGATTGATGAGGGATAATTTAGATATTGAACATCTGCATATAATAAGAATCTCATTTCATAAACTCTTTATGAATTCCTTTGTACTATTTAAATATCTTGGAATTCATTATTTAGTTAATAACTTTTCAAATGAATTGAATAATGAATAATGCCTTTTACTAATAAATCATTCAATTAATTACAATAAAACATGATGCTCTAAAGCATACATTAATAAACTCCCACTTGTGCTAGAGCAAATCATACATAAACTTCAATCCAATAGAAGTTACATGCCTATCATGCTTGCTTTGTGTCAATGCCTTAGTGAGAGGGTCCACCATGTTATGCTTTGTGGGAACTCTATTAACCTCTACTTCTCCTCTACCAATGATCTCTTGAGTACATGTTTACTCTTCTAGTAAGATCTGGGCTCCTTTGCTTGGGCTATTGCTCCATTATTATCATAAAATAGAGGAATAGCTTCTGCACTACAGGGAACCTCTTGACCTTGACTTTTCACCCTTGTGCAATCTTGGGTTTTTATCAATTTGGCTCGGTATCAATCCTCAATGTTGACCTCGATAGTGCATATAGGCCTATTTGGCTCCCTCTGAGTGCTCCGGGTGTACAGAGCACATTGTAGTTGGTGGGGCCCACCACCCTTGTTAGCTTCCTCTGAGTGTTCTAGACATGTAAAGCACATTGAGTGCATAGCACTATGCACACAGCGCTCAAGTCAAAGGATATCTAATGGGACCCACATATAAGACCCACAGGTGGGGCCCACATAGTGGGGCTCACATAAATAGAACATACCGATAACGTCTTACAATATCAAATAATGCTTATTTGACATGCAGAACACATAGCATGCAAAATCCTACCTTTTGGACGTATAGTACTATATGCCCGAAATAGGATGCTTGGTGGGGCCCACACCCGAGCCCCACCTAACAAAGAGCTGTTTTACGCAGCGCTCTAACATGTCAAATGATGCTCATTTGACATAAGAAATGCACTGCATTTCATTCGTACGAGGTGAAAAATGCAAGTAAAATGGATTTAGTGCATAGCACTATGCAAGTACTATGCAAGAAAAAAAGATGTTTGGTGGGGCCCACCTTCTGGACTAAATTCGGAAAACTTTTCATTGCATAATGCCTTAGTATGTCAAATGATGCTTATTTGACATATGGCTCACATCCCATTTTTCTTGAGCGAGGTAAAACGAATAAGGGAAAAATGCTATATATGTCACATATAGCATAAAAAGATGTTTGGTCGAGAGCCTTCTCAGGACAAAACAGGATGTGAGCCATATTGCACAATGTCTTGGCACACAAAATGATGCTTATGGGGCACGGGGTGCACGTCCTGATGTAACCCCAGTGGGCCCCATGCGATGGGTTAAAATACTATATGCATAGTATGCAGCACTACATGTTGTGCACATGGGCTATGTGTGGCACACATAGCCTTAAAATTTTCAAATTTGGACTGAAAATTACAATTTTGCCAAACCCTAATTTGGCTCTATAAATATAAAGCTTGGAGTTCAGTTTTAGGGGTCTAAAATTTGCTCTAAGAGTAGCTAAAACTCTGCCAAAATTATTTCACAATTACTTAAACACTTAATTAATTAATTGCTTAGGATTTAAAGACTAATTGGTTCTAGTTAGGCTCCCTAAGCACAATCAGAGTGAATATCTTGAAGAAAATCCTACTACCAAAAGGTAAATTCTCAATTTCTTCCCATTTTTTTATGGATTTTTGCACAAATCTCCTAATTTTGGCTTGATCTATATGATTTTTGCCTTCAATCATGGTTTTTATTGTTTACTCATGCTGTTGGGTATTCAAAATCACTGATTTCCAGCTTTGATCTGCCTAGATCCGAGCTGAATTTCACGTTTTTCTTAAAAACCTTTTGTTTTCTCTATTTTTCTGGGCTATGTCCGTCACACATAGACCTATGTGCACCACATCTAACCATATCTAAAAATGGAATTTCAAAGAAAATGCCATTTTTCTCCCATTTTGCTATGATTTTTTACCGAATCTGGTATTTCCAGCAACATTTGAGGCCTCTCTATGCCTCTGGTGTTTTGGATCTACCATATATTTCACATATCTAAAATAATTTTAACCTTAAAATTATTTTTCTTATGTTTGATGTGTGAGAGTAGCGCATCCCGGACGTGGGAGCGCTGCACGCTGTTCGGTGTGAGATGCCGTGGTGCTTGCTCTCGAGAGCATAGATCCCTGAGTTACTACAGGATTATCATATTTCGCATTATCATATTCACTTTATCCAGTTTTAATAAAAGCGCAAATCACACACAATTAGGTTGAAGTTCAATTAAGTCCGGTTTCATGGCATAGGGAAGCAAGAGACATGTAGCAGATTTGAAAGCAGTAAAAGCAGAAATAAAAGCAGAAATCAAAAGCAGGAAATAAAGGTAGAAAATAAAAGTAGCTCGGGTATTTAATACAACC
>CANYBF011409139.1:0-58615 GCA_948192965.1 Dalechampia spathulata | reverse complement strand
TAAATGTCAAAAAACTATGGGAAGATAATTTTCAATCGATGGTTGAAGATTATGTTAAAATGCACGAGAACTTGATAGAAACACAAATAGTTACATTGTGAGTAATATCCAAAAGCACCTGATAAGCATGGGTAAGGATATGAAAAGTTATGATATGCCTATGAAAGAAAGTCACCAGTTTAGCCAAATAGAGATTAATAATGAAGAGATTGCAGAGGAGATAGCAATGCAAACGTCGCAATAAGACATTGATGTAGTGTTAAAGCTTAATTTGCAACAAAAATATGCATATACGGTGATAAACTCAAGACGCACTATAATATTTTTATGGATGGACTAGGAGGTACAGGAAAGACTTTCTTATATCGAGTATTATTGGTTAATCTAATATCAAAAGGAAATATAGCTCTAGTAATAGCAACTTTAGGTGTAGCAACAACATCAATAATGACGGGAGGAAGGACAACATACTCTAGATTCAACATTCCACTCAATCCAACAGAAATAATATTATATGGTATATCAAAGCAAAGTGGCTTAGCAATGTTGTTACGCAAAATCAACATGATCATATGGGATGAAGCACTAATGGCCAATAAATATATGATGGAGACAGTTGATAGAACGCTTAGAGATATAATGAACAACAATGATCCATTCAATGAAAAAATGATGGTATTTGGAGGTGACTTTAAACAATTATTGTCAATGGTTCCTAAAGGAACAAGACAAGAAACAGTTAATGCAAGTCTAGTAACATCATATCTTTAGAATAAAATGGAAGTACTCAAATTGACAAATAACATACCAACTATATCAGACATAACCTTTAGTGATTTCTTACAAAAAGTAAGGGATAAGGAAGAGCTTGCAACTCATGATGGAAATATAATCATACTAGATGAAACTGTGGTACAAGATAATGGAAAAGATTCATGCGAGAATGCATTGATACAAAATGTGTTTCCTAATTTTGTTGAGAACTTAATATCATCATAATACATGATAAATCATGCAATATTAGTAATGAAGAATGAATATGTGGATAAATTGAATTAGACGATAATAGATATGTTATTGGGAGAGGCTCAAATGTACCTTAGCTATGATTATGCAATTGATGATGTCAACATCAATTTTCAAGAAGAATTTCTAAATAGTTTACAACCAAATGGAATCCAACCACGTAAACTACAGTTGAAAGTTAATTACAGAATAATACTTTTAAGGAATTTTGATGTAGTGAATGGATTGTACAATGGAACTCGAATGATATGTAGAAGATTTGAAAAAAAATCATACATGCTGAAATAACAACTGGGCAACATGCTAATAGACAAGTATTACTACCAAGAATACCATTTAATCCAGCAAAAAGTGAAAGATATCCCTTCAAATTCAAAAAGAAATAATTTCCAGAATAATTATATTTTGTAATGACTATAAAAAATGTATATGGACAAACAATACTAATTGTAGGAGTATACTTGACAGAAAATGATTTTTGCATGGACAGTTATATGTTGTATTATTACGACAAATTTCAAGTTCAATAATAAATGTATTAATCAAAAAAGGTGATCTAAAAAGAAACAACTAACATACATAAAAAATATAGTCTATAAATAGATATTGCTATCAAATAGATAAATAAATATTTACTCTCATTTTTTTTGTAAATATGGATGAAAATATATTATAAATATTATTTTAAATAAGTATATAATGCTTAAATATCAAATATTAATTTAAAATTAAAAAAAATATTATAATGGTAAAAAATTTAGAAAAATAAAATATAAAATTATTACAAAATGATGAATCAAAAAAATCATACTAACATGCATCATATATTATAAAACTCTAGTATATTTAAAAGTATATTATTTTTATGTGGCACACCAATTATTCTATATCTATGGATGGTTTTAATTTCATCATGCATTAAATATTTAACTATAGGATATAAATTAATCAATCAAATCCTAAAGAATATTATTAAGAGTCTACATCTCCCTTATTCTATAAAATGATAATCATTTATTTCTTTTTTTTTAAAATATTTCAAACACACATTTTGTTTTAAAACATATTTAGTAGATAATGTACATGTTAATAATATTGCTTAAGAAATTTGATGTTTTATTTTTTTTATCTAACCATCATCATTATTAATTATTCGCAAGATGTTCTAATCATGTAAATAATTTAATGACTTCACATTAACAAATATTGCGGGAATATAATTTTATTATTTATTTAAATGAATATATTTTGGTGTTAATAAAGTGAAAATTATAAATTTTTATATGAATTTATTTTATCATTGATGATATCGTATTTATTTATAAAGATCTAATATATAAATTCTTATAAAAATAATAAATTATTTTAAAAAAGTTGAAATTAAAATTTAAAATTTAAATCTAGATGTATGCATCAAAATAAATATTTTTCACGGACAATGTGATACAGAGTTACATGGGTTGGCACGCCTACATCTATTTATTGGATAGCCACTTGCACGTGAAGGCCTTCGGTTTTTCTTGGCCCCGCGTGTATTGCCCATAGGATAGGATTATCGCACACGGATGGCACAAGGTTGAATCTCAACTTTAAGTATCAACGAATGCCATTGTACATAACCATGAAATCAAGGAGCAATTTCCATTTTGGTATGTGATTGACAATTGCTGCACGAACAAAAAGGTTTACAATCACCATCCGAATCGAGGTTGGAATTGTATTGGGTAAAAAAAAAAAAAAGAGAGGAAGAAGAGAACTTGAAGGAATAGCAGTACAATGATGTATATCCTAAGCTATTAGTATGTTGAATTTGATCCAAGAATTTGTACGTTGAATTAGTTGTATAATGCTGTCATCCGCAAGGGCCAAGGCTGAGAGATTCACCAGCTGCTGCACCAATAATAAGTCCGAATCCTAGCCAAGTCATTGTCTGAGATTCTACTGAAACCCCGATAGAGTAATACACCACGAAGAAAAGCAGTATTTGAATTACTATAATAGAGCAATATTATCTCTTTTTCTTTTCCTTTTTGATGTTTAATTGCTTCCATAATCCATGTCAACGAATTGGATTCTCTTCATTCACATGTCACAAGTCCAACCATTCCTTCAGTGTTAATTCTTTTCTTGAATTTGAAGTCATGACGATTTCTTTAGTTTACTTCTGGATTAAGTGTTCGGGAAAGTGATATGCATGGGCACACGTTATCTAACTTGGCAAATATTTTTTTCTAAAGCAGACTTTTTCATGAAACAAACCTGATCAGAAGGTCAAACGCCCTTGTTATTGTTCCTACCAATGATTTGAATCAGCAGCCTGTCTCCGGTTATCTGCCTCACCTTTTGAATGAGCTGTAGCCTGCTAATCTTGTTTTTCTGCAAATCAGAGAGATGTTCGTAAGAAAGCAGAGTACATCTTTATGAAATAAATAAAACATGGATTCCATGCCAATGAAACTTACTACAAAGCCATCATAGTATTTGCGAATCAGTGTCATCTTTGAAGGATCCAAATGCTTTGACAATATATACAACAAGGACGGAAAACTCATCCATGGTGAGCTGGGCTTCAGTTTCCTCGCTTGCTTTTTCTCAGTACCTGGTAACAATACAAACCAAGTTCAACTGTACATTCGAAATGGAAATACTAGTCTTGATCTAGTCATATCATCACGAACCGATCAATGTATACAATTTGGATAAGTTTAGCCTCCTACGTGAGGCAGCTTATCAATCACAATGGATCTGATTTTTTGCTTACCGTTGAAGCTAGCAGCTCTGAAACTGATGACGCAAATAGGGAAGATGTGAGAATTCATGAAAGCGTTCCATACAGTATATATTCTAGGTTTTTGAAGGTTGTCAACACCAGAATCAAACTCTGTCGAACTCGGCTGATATTGCTTGGAACCAGCAGGAATCTCTTCCATTTTTCCCAGTATAACACGGCATAATAACATATGGCTTATCCCACTTTCATCAGCGACCGATGATCCTAAACTGCAAGAAATACAAAGCAAATGAACAGGAAAAAAAAAGAATTAGAAAATCTGTAACTTGATCAAATTTCAGGGAGGGGGCATGAAGAATAAACATACCAATCACTAGGATAGCCTCCTGCAGATAGATGAATGCCAATCCCATGTGATTGATTGCCATTATTAGTTTTTTCATTATACCGATTGAATCCACGAGAAACGATTTGACAGAGCTCTTCTCTTGAACCGCCATACCAGGCAAAACGTACGTTGCCATCATTACATGATTTTTCACCCACCGCCCGTCCAAAAATCTTGAAACTAAGCAATCTAGCTCTCATTGCAGAATCAGAAACAAGGTTCTTGTGTATAGCTAAAATGGTCGTGCCATCAGCATACGTTCCTATGCCAGTAAGAAAAACTTTCTTGATCGTTTCATAGTCATGGCTTTCTCCTTGAATTCTGAACAATCCACTGTTGATAAAATCATCGAAACCACTAACAAAACCTGAATTAACTTCGTCATGAACTAGAAAATCATCATCGTCATTATCAATTATGACAGATGATCGGTCTTCGACATGAACTGTTTTCTGTTGACAAAAAAGAACAAAGATGTGAAAAACGAAGAACTAAATAAAACCCAATAATCAAATTAGCATCAAAAACTCACTTTCATCTCAAGACATTCCTTTAAACTCTCATAAAAAAACCTCCCACCAAGTAACTAAAACATTAACAACCGAAGAACTTAAAAAGCGAATGAAATCAATCAATCAATCAAGAAACTTCATCAAAAGGCCAAAAAGAGTGCGAAAGAAAGAACAGGAACAAAGAACGTACTAGGGGAGTTGCTGGAAACAATTGAGATTGATTAACTGACATGATTACTTGCTCAAGAATCAAGGAAATGTTGAAGAAAACCCAACGCAATATGATAAAGAAGAAGAAGAAGACAGAGAGCGGGAAGGATTCGAATGTTCAAGAAAACCCGAAATGGGTGCTTATATCCAGGATTGATTCTGTTCTGCACTGGCGGTTTCTAGATCTCAATATGGCTTTTCGTGCCGCCTTTTCTTGTCCAAATCCTATTCGGAGTTGCATTTGGATATATATATATATTCATGAGGCGGTTGAATATGGATTCGCTGTACTGCCTTGTGAATTACGTAGCTAACCCTTGATTAGCTGGAATCTGACGCAAGGAGGATGGGAGATTTTTTGAAGAAAGAAGGGTGAATTCGTGATTTCATAAATTTGTGTGCAGGACGTGTAAATTTTTTTTAAAAGTCATCGACCTTTTCTTGCTGTGCAAGTTTAAGGGTCGCACATTAAGGCATGCATCTAGCGTGGGAGCAAAATGCTATTATAAAAGGCAGCCTTTATACCCTAAAAGATAAAATTCTCCATAGAATATGGCCTTTTCCTAGTCATGGGTATCAATTCCTTTTCTTGTATTGTGATCGTTGGTTAATTACATCTTATCTTCATCATTAAGATTCACTCTTTTGATTTGCAAGTTAATTTGTTAGGTTTCACTATTGCTAATATGTAATTATAATAATAACTTCTTGATTCTTTAATTTTTTCAAGAAGTTTTGATTGATTGAATTATATATTTTTTGATGATAAAGTTTTTAATATTTGAAATAATTATTCAACTTAAAATATTCAATAAAATTTAAAAATAATTTAATATATTTTTAATAATTTTAATTTTCATATTATAATAATCACATTGCACGTGCGGTTCGAAAACTTTTAATTGCAATAGAGAAGGTAATTAGCGGTTGATTTAATGTCGGTCCTTTAGTTTTTTTGAGGCTATTCATGTAATTGGTGTCATGGGCTTTTATTGGGCCTGATAGATGATCTTGGTGCACGACCCGAAACCCAACAAATTTCTGTGGCGTTTGGTTTCGCGGTAGCCCGAAACTTCCTCGAAAAAGGGAGAGATTCTAAATTTAAAGAAAAAGCGAGGGAAACTGACAGTTAGGAGTAACTGAACACATGTAATAATAATAGTAAGGAGACAGAAGAACAAGAAGATATAGGAAATGATCATTTACACCTTAACAACAACAGATTCCAAACATTTAAACCAATTTTATTCTGTTATTGTGTGTATAAATCTGTTTTCCCCCCTCTGTCTCACCCTCGCTTTGTTTCTTGGTTTCAGCTTTATCTTTCTTTGATTGGTTTCAACTTTGTTTTCTTGGGTTTAATTTGCTTGGTGATCAAGATTGGTTTTGGGTCTAATTGATCCTTTTGTTTGTTCTTGATTATTTTTTTGTTGGTTTTTATGATTGGTTTCAAGATTTCTTGATCTTTCTTCGATTAGTTTTCGGATTTGGTTGAAAGCCGTTCACGGTAAAAGATTTCATGAAATTTGACAATTTAAAGCTTGCGAAAGCGTGATTGTGGTGTGAAGGAAATGTCTGACTCGGTGGAGTCTCCGAGTTCTACTCCATTTTCTGCAAACAATTCAAAGCCATCAACTGATGGTTCGCCGCCATCTAATTCAGTGTCTCCAAGCCTTGTGTCAGCATCTCCACCTAGTAATTTACCACAACCATCAGCAACAACAATAACAGTAGAATCACCTCCTCCACCGAACTTGCCACCTCCATCTTCACCTCCAGCATTATCACCGCCACCTTCAGGCTCTAGTCCACCTCATAGTTTACAACCACCTCCACCATCATCTCCTCAAATAGTGACACCACATTCTCCACCGCCACTGCCAAAGTCACCATCTTCTTCTACTCCTCCTCCTTCAAAGAATGAGCCTCAAACTGTTCCTAGCCAATCATCACCTCCACCTCCTACAAACTTGGCGGCAGCCCCGCAGTCTCCTCTTCATTTCGTTCCTCCACCTGCAGCCGTAGGTGGAGTCCAATCACCACCTCCTTCTATTGCCAATGCAAGGCCTATATCTTCAAACTCAAACACACCTCTGACAACGGCAGCACCTGCACCGAAACAGTCAGCCTCTAATGGTGACCCTACCTCAGCCGCCACCGCACTTCGAACTGGCAATAAATCTTCTAGCAATTCATCAGAGAAGGCTGTTCTCGGTACAGCGCTTGTTGTACTGCTTGCAGTTGTTGCAATTTTTTTTGTGTTGAAGAAGAGAAAGAGAAGAAATGACTATTATGCTCCGCAGTACTTGCCTCCCAAAAATTTAATTCTGGAAACAGGTAAAACTCCATTTTCAGGAATTTCCGTTAATGCCATTAAAGGTAAATAGCTGAGCAAAATTCCTAACATGGGTTTTCTTTTTCCGATACAGACAGATATCATTACGGACAAGTACCGCCGCATAGTGCAGGTTTTTCCCAACAGATGAATTTCTCGTATGGTTCACAAATACCAATGGAATCACCTGACAGTTTTGGTACCAATCAAACTTACAACGGAGAATCAGACGTGATAAGTAGTTCAAAGACACATTTCAGCTACGAAGAGGCGATGGAAATGACGGATGGATTTTCTCGTCGGAACATAATTGGTGAAGGCGGGTTTGGATGTGTTTTCAAGGGAAGAACTTCCGATGGGAAAAGTGTAGCTGTCAAGCAGCTAAAGGCTGGCAGTGGACAGGGTGATCGCGAGTTTAAGGCCGAAGTTGAGATCATTAGCCGTGTTCATCATCGTCATTTGGTCTCTTTAGTTGGTTATTGCATCAGTGATAGTCAACGCTTGCTCCTCTATGAGTTTCTCCCAAATAAAACACTTGAGCATCATTTACATGGCAAGAATATATCTCTTTCTTCTTCTTATTATTATTTTTGGAAATTTTCGATTTTAATGAGAAAAATGCTGTTTTCTGCTCAGAATCGCAGGTTTTGGATTGGCCTAAGAGACTAAGAATTGCCATAGGTTCTGCAAAGGGTTTAGCATATTTGCATGAAGATTGTACGTTCTCTGTCATTCTTTTCCATTAGATATTTTATCAGAAGGATAACATTATTATGATTCATTGGCAGGTAATCCCAAAATTATTCACAGAGACATTAAGTCCGCAAACATTCTGTTGGATGATAACTTTGAAGCACAAGTAATACTTCTCAACTTTCATTTCCTTGAGTTTCTTCAACCAGTCAAGATTTGGTTTCTCTAATTCTGAATGCTACATTCCTGAATAATGATTTGGCAGCTGCTTCAATGTTTCAGGTAGCAGATTTCGGGCTTGCCAGATTAAACGACACGACTCAGACTCACGTTTCGACTCGAGTGATGGGTACATTCGGGTAAGTTTTTTTATTGTAACCAACATCAAATTTCTTCTCAGAATGTGTTTCCTGCTTATGATTGCATAGTTTTCATCATTATGGCACATAACTAGCACCAAAACAACATGTCAATGATTGAATATGCGTTATCAGGATTTTGAATATAGTGGAACATGACCTTCAGGTACCTGGCACCAGAGTATGCATCCAGTGGAAAATTAACAGATAGGTCTGATGTATATTCTTTCGGAGTTGTGCTTCTAGAGCTTATAACTGGTCGCAAACCTGTTGATGCCGCACAACCACTTGGAGACGAAAGTTTAGTTGAATGGGTAAGAACAAATGTTTCAGAGCTATATAATGAAACTGATGCTTATATCTCAATCCTTTCGAACATGGTGGTGACAGGCTCGTCCTAGGCTCCTCCGCGCCATTGAAACTGGCGATCTTAACTGCATAGTTGACCCTAGGCTTGAAAACAATTATGTGGAGAGTAAAATGTTCAGAATGATCGAAACAGCAGCGGCCTGTGTCCGCCATTCGGCTCCAAAACGGCCTAGGATGGTGCAGGTGACGATTAAGAAAACTTGGCACCTTCTAGTTAGGAAATTCTTGAAAAAACAACATAAGATCCTCTTCATTTTTTTTCTAGGTGGTGAGAGCATTGGACACTGATGAACAAATGAGTGATCTCAGTAATGGTGTGAAGTATGGGGAAAGCACCGCATATGATTTTGGACAGTACAATCAGGACATTATGAAATTCAAAAGGATGATTTTCAGCGGGACAAGCTCTGATTTCGACACAACAAGCGGAGAATACCCTTCCAGAGAAGTAGTATCCTCGGACTTCACTAGCGGAGAGTTAGAAACTCAAGCCATGAAAGATGATAATGAGAAGAGATATGGAGGAACTCGAGCGAACTTGGGCAGCCATCGTAACGGATGAACATCAACCGTCTGCGTTATCGTTATTGATACTTGACAAAGATGGATTCAGAATTCAGTTTTCAGTTCATGTAGTAGTTACTTTTGGAAACTTCTGATTAGATCGTGAAGTAAATTTCAAGCAAATACAGAATCTTATTTACATGAGTTTCCTGGTAAATTCCAGGGAACCTGAACCCTGACAATGATGCCAGATATAATATTAGGATTCACCACATAAATCTGATCGCAACTTGGAGAATATTCAAGGCCTTCCTGTTAAATGTTGTCATATGACCGATATCAGAAAGAAGAAGTCGAAGCCCAAGTGAGTACATATAGAGCCAAGCTAATGGGTAAATAATTGGGATTTGCAAGGAACATTTTCCCCAATTGAATCTAAATGAACTAATTGTGATGGGTAATTTGTAGCAAAAAATATCATAAAATATTAAAAAGAATGTGAGAGACAGGATCCCAAGGTCAAATTTCAAATCTTGCCAACTGACATATAAAAAACATATCTGCTCATCTGTCAATGTCTCTCCTTTTGGTATCTCCAGGCTGACAAATTACCCTATGACCTATGAGCTTTTTCTCGAGCTGTGAGGTTGCAAGTTTGAAAAGCTTTGGTTTTTCTCTAGTCATTTTACCCCAAAAATTAAATTCGAAATGATCGAATCATTTGATGTTCATGCTTGGCAATTCATATTTGTCATCTATATATATATATATATATATATGACGAAAAGACAGCGACTAATGATGAATTTCTACTATAATTACATTTTCCAGGCTGCATGCAGAGATATAGATTTCTTAAGAACAAGAAACAAGGCAAGAAAAAAGAAGTTAATAACGAAGACTTAATTGGATAGGATCCCCGACCAACATACATGAATAGTATATAAGAGCTAGCCATAATTTTCATGATCTTATGGACCATGTTTTAGCTGTCCATCCTGATGATGATTAACGCCGAAACTTTCACCTTTCATTTGACCGTTAATTCCATTCATGATGAAGTCACCATTTTGATGATCGGACGATTTGTTGTGTATTCCTTTACCGCTCCCATTCCCATTCCCATTTCCATTTCCATTCCCATTTCTACTCGGAGGCTTGCCTGTAACTGGAAATCCTTTCTCAAAACCAAATTCAAGATCTCCTTCTCTGCCTCTTTCTCTTTCACTCCATTCTCTGTGTTTAATATTAGGGTTTGGTTGACTCTGCTTACCGTTGGGTTGTTTCTTGTTTTGTTTCTTGTTATTATTGCTGCCATGGCCTTGACTTTGCGCTTTACGCTTATTGCAAAACCTTCCAAGGCAACAAGCAATTCCTGAAATGACAACAATCACCGCAAGAACTATAAAAACAGTCCCGAATGATCCGTTCGAGTGAGAATGATGGAAATCCGCCGGCGAAGACTGACCGGTGATAGTGTTGGGATAAACAACAACAGGCTGTTGTTGCTGTTGTGGTTGCGGTATCTGCGGTTGCATGGACATTTCTTTCCTTCTCTTTTTTCTTCTGGTTAGGTTTAAGAAAGAAGGAAAGAGAACTAGCTAAGTGGTTGGTTAGGCTTGGAGATTGAATTTGGGAATGGGTTTGGGTTTTGGTTTGAGTCTAGTATTATGGGTGATGAATTCCTTGAGTGTAGACTAAGGAGTAGAATTCATGTTACAAGCAAGAAATTGCCTGTTAATGGGGTTATGTATAATTTCTTTTTGAGATTTATGTGTGTGTCTCTTTTATTTTATTTTTTAATGAAGGGCAGAACTTGCCTTTAATAAAGAGAGACAACTAAAGATATTCTATGTTCTTTGCACATTGCAACAAGTCACTTTGGAATTGCTTTGTAATTAGAGAAAGCAAGATCTTATAATCTTTGGATAGACACCATCTTTGTTGCTTGCAAGAAATTAAAGCATTTTTCAAAATCAATTCTTTAATCCAACACGAACAAAACCGTATCCTAGTTTAAATTTATAATATCAATTATCAAAAATATTAAATCTAAGGGATAGAAAATTATAAGTAAATATAAATCAAATACTTTGATCTTGATTGTACTTGATACACCAATTAAGTGCTATTTCTCCTCTCCTCTATTGATCATGGTTGGGGTCATTTCCTTTTTCTTTTAAGGATAAAGCCATTCATTCAAACAAAGTATGTAAGATTTAATCATTTGTGGTGTTGATGGATAGTATATATTCCTCATTTGATTCCCAACTAAATGCAAATTAATTTCATGTGTTAGGCCAGTTGTTGCATTGCTTTTTGCCTAATCTCACCCTCTTTTGTTCAAATATATTCATATGTATATGGGTAAATTTTATGCTTTTATTATATGTTTATGTTTTTGGGATCAATTCTTTATAATTTTGTGAGAATAATCTCTTGAAGGAAGAATATCAATATTTTTATCTAAAATTTGTAAAAGTTTTGGTTTAGTAATGAGTATTTCTAAACTTTGATTTATATATAATTTCAATTATAATTAGTTATATATAAAGATGAGTTGTTAATGAATGTGAATGATATGTTTTTTTAATTCAATAATATTTTATTTATAATAACTATTATATAAATAATATCAATATCCTTTCTATGTTCGACTTAATAAATTAAATATTACTCAATAAATATATTTGAAAATAATAACTTGTTTTATTTTATTAATGAAAAATGAATTTAACATATTTTTTTAAAAGAAAAGAAAGATATCACGTATGAACAAATATAAAGTAAAAACTTTAAAGTGGGAAGGATCACGTATGGAAGAAGAGCTCTAAAGAATGGGGCTCGAACTTCAATTACGACTGGTCCGAGATGGAGAGATGGAGAGATGGAGCAGCAACTTTGGAAAGACAAGGTTGAATGGATATTGGGATTTGTGTTAAGACAATATCTTTTACATGGGTTTTCCCAAACACAACACTCTCTCAACCTATTACGTGATTTCATGGGGTCAATCCTGTCTGATATTGCCGCTTCTTTGTCGTCTTTATTCTCACTTTCCCAGATTAAAGATTCGGCTACAATTCATAAAAGCTCCGCTCGCTTTCCTTTTTCTCCATTCAAATTGGTACATTCCAGTCTCCCCCATCAATCATTATGTCCATGATGATCAAGGTTTTGTTTGATATAACTTAATGTTTTTAATGATATTTTGTTGTTGTTGTTTAATGGTACGAGTAATAGGCTGTCAAATCCACTAAATGGGCCGGACTTAGGATCAAACTGAAACGTAGGCCCATAATCAGCCCAGTCCCAGTAGCGCGGGAAATTACAAATTTTAATTTTTGTTTTTTGGGAACAGAAATCTTATATTCCCTCTGATTGCCGGGAAGTTGCGCAACATCTCCCATAATCAAATGGATGCTTCTTCTTCAGCGACGGAGCTCTGTTTAGAAGTGAGTTCGCTGATCAACACAATCTAATTTCCATTAAAACCATGATAATGGCTTTTATATTTTTTTTGATCATTAATATTTTTCAACAAAAAATGAGAATCAGATGTGGATTGCAGCTAATTTCAGGTGCATTTCAAAGATGTTGTGCGTCTGAAGATATCTGTAGACTCTCTGTTATTCTCAGATCATCTCCACCTTCCTGTCCTTCTCTAGTTCGAATTTCAAGTCAAGTCACTCTGCATTTATTTATTTTCTTATCATTGTTATCATCATTTATTAATTCGATTATCTTTTTTAAACCTGCAGTTTCAGATACTGGTATCGGAAGCACCTTAGAAGAGTTTAATAAGCTAAACCGAGTTAAAGAATCCATTGCTGCACAAAGTTGGGGTAAGTAAATCAGCAACAACTAGTTAATTTCATTCACCGTATTATGGCTAACCTTGTTTTATTTGGTTGTGCAGATGGTTTGCTCTCTGTTACAACTACCGGTATGTTGTGTTGAATTGTAAAATTTCTTAGAATGAGATATGGTTTAACTTAGTTTTTAATTTATTAAGAATTATATAGGTTTTAATTTTGGATGCTATGGAGATTGCATGCAGGTATTTGTGATAATGAGGTGTATTATTATCTTTTAAATTTAAAAGAAACCACTGGTAGTAGAAGATTGGCTCGATTACCTTCAAAACCTAAGAATGGCTCGAAATTCAGGTGTTCTTTTTTTAAAAATTGAATTTTAATAATTATTTTTAACTCGAAATACTTTGGTTTTATATATATTCTTTTGACAGTGGAACTGAAATTTGTTTGTCCATTTCTGAGAGCATTGGCGTTTTGAAATCAACAATCACTCACTTCTTTCGGAAGGTTTGTCTGATGCATTTCGAAGACTTTATTAATAGCTTCCATCCTATGATTGTCTTTATAAGCAAGCGATTGCTGAAATGTTTTCAATTCTTCTATTATTTTTACGTTTTAATTTTATTTTATATTTTCTTTTCATAGATTCTCATCCTGAAGATCCCTGTGAGTTAACTTGTAACTCTAATATTCAGTCTATTGGATACTTGAACAGTTTTTCTTTTTCCTTTGAATTTGTGGGGATCTCGAGTATTGTTCTTATCTCGAGTCAAGGAAAAGATGGATTATGTAATTCTTGACCAATAATTTCAGGCAATTGTAATCGTTCGATCAACTTTTTCCGTAGCCATTTTGATGAACAGTTAACCAGTTTCATTTATTTTCCCCAGAATGTTGCAATTGAATTGGTAATTGATTATGAGGATATCCCAGGATTACGGCGTGAGAATGTCTTTTTAGCTAATGAAAGTAATCCCCTACCTTTTTCAACTTCAAACATAGAGCGTCTGAAGTCGGGTCTTGAAGATTATGTTCTAAAGCATGGACATAAGTCAAACCAGAACTGTAAATTATGCTTTCCAACTTGGTATGCTTTTGCTGCCTTACTGCAAGTTTCCTATTCAAAGCTTTATCATGAACTTGTCTCATTTCATTTTTCCGGTATTATAGGGAGCATCTTAAGATTGGGAACGGAATCGCATGTAGCCTCGAAAGTCAAAAGAGCTCAGGACTTGTAATGGAAGCGGTGATTATAATGAGCGAGTTGGCATCAAACTGTCCTTGCTTCGGCCATTTCGCCTCAACAACTGAGGTCCATATCTAAATTTCCGCTCGTCTTCCTTTTCTATTTACAAAATGTTGCAAAGAAATATTCTGGGAAGATAGATATTTCTAGAGAGTGGGATGGACAATATCAATGCAACCAAAAAAATTTGGGCATAGCTGACCCATTCTCTTAGTTCATAGCAAACTTGCTGCAAAATGGGACATGAAATAGTAAGCGAATAGATGAGGAGTTTGAGCAGTCTACGTGATCTTGTTTAATGTGTTTGAAACAGTAAGAATCCTTAAATGTCAAAACGTGGTTATATGCGCATTCTATTTAAGAATATTGGTTTTTAGACTTGAAAGATTGCAAGCTATTGTGTGAATGTTTTCTCTTGGCCTACGGATAATGTGAACACTGAGCTCAAATCTGAAAACTATATAAGCATTGGCTATGTTTGATTAGTTCTTAAGTGGTAATTGTAATCTTTTCTAAAATCATCTTTTGATCATTTATAGGTATTATATTTTGAAGATTTCAGACCTTGTTCAGTTTCCAACCAATTCCTAAATGCATTGTCTATGATTGATTGGAAAAGTTACGGCATGATCTTGGGAAATGTTGGCGATCAACAAGGCAACTTGCTAGAGCTGGAGAAATCACCACCTAATGCTCGTATAGCTGTCGCTCTCCACTGCTATCATAAGCAATATCCTTTGTTCTTGTTAAAGTATGTGTTTCAAAATGTTCAGTAACTTCGTTGTTGGCTTTTCTAATATTACCGTACATTTTCCATCTGTTGTATGCTAGTCTCCTTGACGTTTTTGCCAAGGTCATCACAGTATCAGCGAGACGCAAACATCAAAATGATCGTTATCTTATAAAAAAAGCAGTTAAACTAGCATTGGACGACTTGAAAGAGAAACATGCTGGAATTCTTCTAAGTCAACATGCTCTCAAGGTAAATCTCCTTTTCTGTCTATTCATCTTGTACACGACTTGTACGGAAAAAGTAATGCTTGGAAAGTTTGCAAGCAATAAATACTTGAATAGAACAAAATATGCCACAATTGATTCGGCTTTTATTTCCAAGGGGTTATTAAAAATTTTCTATTGTTCCGACACTTGTTTTTCTTGAAATTAGTCTTTGGCAGGGGATGAACAAGTCTCTTCCAACTAGCTATACGTCTGAGCCATTCTACTGGTTACTGTAGCATTTAGACATTTTAAAAATTCAAGCAACTCCTATCTAACAATCTGTCTTTGTACTGGATTTGTTGTTCTGAACTGCCATCGTTCTCAGATTCGCAGTTATGTCCCTGATCTTGCAAGTTCTATCGCCGGTCTCATATTGTCGTCTAACGATCCGAATTTCCAAGAAGAATGCTTATCACTTCTTGGTTTGCAAACCGGACAGATTGGAGAGGAAACGGTCAAAGACTGTATTAAGGAGAAGATCATTTCAGTTATAGATACAAATGATCGAAAGAGCCAAAAAAGCAAAGAAATCTCCGGGCCTCCTTTTCTTTTTAGAGACGATTGCTGCTGGAATTCAAACTTCGAAGACAATGAACATGGCGGACATGAGGATGAAGGTGAAGATTCATTCATTTACTTGGACTAAAACAAAATCTGTACATACATATACATGCTTCGCCAAAATGCATATTGCAGGTTAGAGATATCCTTCACCAAATGCGTTTAGTAGAATGATACATTTCGATTTCACTTTCCTCTCTATAGGTTGATGTATATAATCAACCTGTTGGCAGTTTACTTCGGAAAAATTATATAAAACAGTTACCGTCACCTCTCATAAAGCAACAAACCAATAACTGCATGCCTTGTGATACAAAATAGTGACATTAATTTTGTTATGTCGTTTAGTATCATTGATCTTCCATCCATGGTTTTGTTTAAATTCCATAGGGCAAAATGGTAATGAAAAGAAAACGCCAATCAATCACATTATTCTGCACATCCTAAACAAAAAGGTTATAGGGTAGACTGTGAGAACCGTTTTGATTATGCACCAAAGATGATAGAAGTAAATCTTGAAACTTTATCTACAAGAAACCAAGAGAAGAATAACAAGATTGCGATACCGAAGTTAATGAAATGTGATTTACATTATAATTACAACAAGATGATACAACATCCAAATATAGATACATTATTCAAAGTACAACCGCCCCCTATTCTATAACAATATCAAGTATCATTCCCAAAAGTAGAAGAGAAGTATGGCAAAATCCAACCCTCGAAAAGGAAAGGAATGCGAACAAGGGGAAAACAACAATAGATGATATTCACCCTGTATTTACTTCTTTATCCTTTGTTTTATGCCTGCACATAAGAACCACAGATATAATTAGAGAATAGTAACAGATTTATGAGAATTCGATTAGTGAATTTCAAGCCAGTACTGGAACCCGGTTTGCTTTCCCCTCAGAAGCAGAGCCAGGACGTCGATCTTTACCATGTTGGCGATGTTGCTAGAGAGCCAATCCAAGCCCTCATAAAGACCTTCGCCCGAGGTTGCACATGTGCTCTGAATGTACCTGGAAGACCAAATGATATTGTTAGACAAATATGATTTCGCAAACAAAAGTGGAAGAGGAAGCGAACAGCAGCATATTGGAGGCAAGCAAAGAAGGTATGGTAATGGAACAGTATAAACGGAAATTTACCAGTGCCTTTGGCGAAGGGAATTGAGCCCAAGCTTGTCGGTGATCTCAGCTGCATTCATTGCATTTGGAAGATCCTGCTTATTAGCAAATAC
The DNA here is from genome assembly GCA_948192965.1 of Dalechampia spathulata. Lineage (NCBI taxonomy): Eukaryota > Viridiplantae > Streptophyta > Magnoliopsida > Malpighiales > Euphorbiaceae > Dalechampia > Dalechampia spathulata. Next base: position 41,621 of record CANYBF011409139.1, on the reverse strand, counting down.
AAGCAACACTGCAGCTCGCAGCTCATCCTGAAACCATCAACTAACTATTCAATTTCAGGGCATCCTAAATTTCGGACATCAAATGAAATTTCTATTAATTTTGCCGATAAAGTTACGTATCTTAAAAGCTAATGCAGATTTAAGAATTACTGTTAGCATAATAACAATCAGTTACCACAACAAAATGGCATACCTCGTTCAACAACCGGTGCAACTCATCTCTAGCCTCCGCTATACGGTCTCTGTCATTGCTATCCACAGCAAAAATGAGACCCTCGGTATTGCGAAAGTAGTACTTCCACAAGGCCCGAATCTATATAACAAATAATAATCCATCTTAAACGATCAAAAGAAAGTGATATCTCAAGTCAAAACGTATCAAAATCTCATACCCTGTCCTGACCACCAACATCCCACACGTTGAAACTGATGTTTTTGTATTCTACGGACTCCACATTAAAGCCTGTAATAAAGGAAATCTTGTTAAAAATGCAAATTTCAAGCAAAACCTGAGTCAAAACTTTTCCATCACGAAGTAAAGAACACTGGAAAAACAAAAACAAGAACGCAACATGATCTGGCACAATAAAAAGAAAAACAACTGACCGATGGTGGGAATAGTGGTGACAATTTCCCCAAGCTTAAGCTTATAAAGAATTGTAGTCTTACCAGCAGCATCAAGACCTACCATCAGAATTCTTACTTCTTTCTTTGCAAAAAGCCCGCTAAATAGCTTCGTAAATGTCAACCCCATACTCTACTTGTTCTCCTACCGAGGGATTTAATTCCTAATTCAAATCTACAGTAATTAAATGAATAATCCACACAAAAATCTACAGCAGATGGATCTTTCCTGTTGAGAGAAATGAACTACTGCATAAAAGCCGAAATGCATGAGATTTATATAACAAGTGTTTTGAATCAACGTCAATGCCCTTTGCTTCTTGACCGCTTTATTTTACGAAGAACACGCCTTACATCCAATCACTTTCTGCCACGTTGCTTTTATTTAAGAATTTCGCCATGCTAGCCTTCGGGATATGTTTTATTATGAAATTTCACGTTGAAATACAATTACCAATCAGTATAATTAAAACTATTTTTTATTCTTTAAATTATAATCAACAGATGCATAAAAGCAACGTGGCAGAAAATGATTGGAACGAACAGCGTAACTTTGGTAATTATTACCAATATTAGTTTTTGAAAAGAAAGAAGCAAAGGGCATTTCCGGTATTTAAAAGAACTTCCTGTACCGCAAGTCCCCTGTATTTTGGCGGGAACAGAAATGGCGCGAGGCGTTTTCCGATCAGACTTTTTAGCGAGACTACAGTTAACAACAGCAGCTAAGTTTATCAGAAACCAAAATTGGATGTTTAAATTGTTTTATTTTTTTTATTAGGTAAGTGTAAGCTTGGCGATTACCATCACTTAGAAGTGAGAAGTGGTTACAGTTTTTGAGAATCATCAGGTAGTTTCTGAATGGTTTTAAAATGTTTGTAGTATATAGACTACAGAGGCATTGTAATGAAAACAATTAGGAGATGGATAATCGGCATGAAATCAGTTGAATCTTGAATGAATAGGGTAAGGTTTCTGAAATGGATTAATGGATATGCCTTCTCGAAGAGTTATCTTTATTGTTAGCGTTGATTGCTTTCTCGAATATGTAGGTTTATCCACAGTTATGGTCATTGCTAACCTAATTTACGTGCTATTTTTATTAGTAGATGCTGGTTTCTTCAGGTAAATTATTTTCACTTAATTTCTTTTTGGTATTTGTGACATTAAATTTCAAATATCTATTAAAATGATTGAATCACTGCTGATTTATTTATTGCACATTCAGAAATCAAGAACTTAGTATGCTCTCACAATCCTTTGCAGCAAACAACACTACCTTATGCTCTACTGTCCGACTATAGCTTATTATACTCTCTGTATATTCTCACACAAACATGATCTAATATCTAATATTGCTGAAGAAGAATCACTTTAGATATATCAATGTTTAAATATAAATCATTTACCTACTAAGCTAATGGTGTAATAGGGGTCGGAAAATCATGCCGACCACGCAACTCAATACACCATTATTATATAGACGAAGCTCAGCATACATCATGATCTGACTGAGGTCGGTTGCTTGATGGCTTACCAATCTGTAGACAGTCAATTGGAGGGGTAGTAGGAGTGTTCAACTCTCCAAAAGTTTGCCAACAATAGGGATCATACATGTGATAGCGTTCTTGTAATGGTTTTAGCTCTATGGTTGTGAGGCTTACGTCTATACATGGTAGTGCATCGCTGCAGGCAAAGTGAACTGGTTTTACTGTGTATGTTCCTCTGATTTTTTCATATGTAATTCCTGATAAAGCCACTGCTGAAGTTTGGTTTTTGCATGTGCTTTTGTCGCAATAGAATTGATCGATCACAATTGGAAGCTGAACCTCAGAAACTTGAATGTTTGAGAATAGCACCCCTTGTACAGAACCTGATCCACCCTGCATCATGATTTGTATTATATATACATATATTAGAAGCACTATTAATCACCTGATTGAGTTTTAAAATTCTATGATTAGTTTATTAAGCTAGAATATTTGGGGCTGTTTAAATTTGCTTCTCCAGCAGTAATTTGAAGCGTAAACATGGAGATATGGCCATTAAGCAAGGAACTCCATACTGTCAACTGTAAAAATTTCTGGGCTTTGTTAAAAGTTTCGGTTTTTCATCTATATTTTCCTATTCTGTACTTTGAAAATTGCCATATTCTTGAACTTATGGATAAAGGGGGCATGCACGTGCAGAATGTTTGATTACTTGAAATGAAATGTTATGTCTGAGAGTTTTTGAACGTCATATGGTATACTTAATAACCATCAGGACTCTCATTCTTAGCTTCTAATGTCATTGGGTCTGTAAGGTCCATTAAACTAGCAGCTTGTGGATAAAATTGAATCACAGATGGTATGAGTACCTGCCACGTCTTAATTCTAACACCCGTCATTGTGTCGTGCATGATGACATCTCGAACAGTGATGTTGGAAACACATGCTTTTGTATTATCCCTTCCTAGACTTCCAATGCTGATTCCATGTCCTGGTCCGCAATTCACGTTGTGTATGTATACATTTGTGCATCCAGTCTGTATGGAAACGCAGTCATCTCCTGCATAAATCATGACATTATGATGGCGCAAATGTAAAGTTTAAATATCATTAAACCACTAATTTAATATTTGATATCTGATAGAATGCAATAATGTCCAATTTACGGAGCTTTTTTGAATATGAACTTGACATTTGAACCTAACTGTTATCGTTGTGGCTATCTTATGTAGGAAAAGTGGACAAATAAAGAGAGAGGGATCGGTGTTGAAGTAGCTGTTCTATTTGCTGATGAGAACAAAAGGAGGCTTGAATGCAACAAAAGCTTTTCTCACATTGTCTTTAGGGTCCAAACTATCCCAAAAATGCATAGAGTATGACAAGTTATATGACTGATAGCTATAGCATTCAAAATGTCAGAGATTGTTGGCTGCTACGTGTCAAATAATTAGTGGGTATTGCAGGGTAGAGGAAACAGTTCACTAGAAGGATAAGGTTACGCTATACTATATCAGAATTCTATCCCAGGTATCTAAAAGTATGCAAAAATAGAAGTCTGTTACTTTAACCGTGGCGTCAGAATTCACAAGTGTTTTTTTGTGGTAATTAGCTATAACTTCCTTTATTTTATTTAAACTTTGCATGACTTTTACTAATTTGTCAAGATTCAAGTTCAACCTGTGACCTATATTGTCTAATTGACCTCGATATTTTAATGTCATTTATATGTGCATAATAATAGATTTACCACAAGCAAGAGTACTGCTGTGAATTAGCACATCTTTGGAGTTCTGTAGATGGATTCCATCTGTATTAGGACTGTCACCAGGTGATGAGATGGATATATCATGTACCACAACTCCTATGCAATTGTCAAACTTGAGGTGGCATTGAGGACTGTTTTGAATTGTAATGCCCGTGACTGTTGCATTGAAACTTCCATAAAATCTTAGTGCCTGTGAAAAGAAAGCGTGTCAATCATGTTCTGCAGATGAATGGTCGTGAGGTATAATAGAAATGTTTTTGACTTTTATTGGTCCTTACTGTGGGCTTGATGCCTGGCATTTTCTTACCGAGTTCACTTCTTACCTGCCACACATTTGGAAAGAAGCATGATGGTTAGATGTGGATAATAGAGTGACCTGTCGGTTAAATTACAGAATAAGGTAATTACTGGCATTGGTGGGTGTTCTTGCACTGTGTTGTTTAGCGGGATAATTAATTTTGTCTCATCGTCTACCGGATCATCTAGTGGATAATCCTGCCACCATATTGAGCCACTTCCATCAATAGTTCCTGTCCCCTGAATTGAAATTCCTTTCAGCTTTGTAAATTCAATCCACCACATAATGCCTTTACCCCAAACATAGGAGTTAGTTGGAGCAATAATTTTGCCATCCAGCTGGAAGAAAAAACACTGGTCAGCTTAATGCATTGTAACAGTTTTCTTCAGTTTGGACCCTCCATTTTTTCTAATGATAGGCATGGGTGTGTTCACTTGGAACGTGAATAGGTTCTGATTCGAGCAACTTAAAGTTAGAATGCATCCTATCATTCATCACTAGATATCTTTCAATTTACCTGAAATACAATGTTTGCTTGACAGTATGGACCAGAGAAAGTAACAGGTCCCACAAGGAATACATATTCTGCTGGAATGAGCATGGTTGATGCCTCCACCTTACAAGCTGCTGCCCATGTGGCTTCGAATGCCTGCAGTAACATGCCTTATTAACTAGGTAACATTGAACATAGAGAGAGATTTACAGTTGGTCTTGGTTTTTTCCAAACTGTACACAATTATTGTTGTGGTCATGACCAAATTTATAATCTGTACACAATTATTTTTAATCTATAGCTATATGTATGTGAATAGTGGACCCTACCTTCGCTCTGCCGTCTTTTCGTTTGCATCCTTTTACTTGTTAGCTTTATTTTGTTGTTTTCACGTTCAAGTTTTTTGAACCTTGGGGGGAAATCGAATTGGTTTATAATAATACTTTGTCTGTGTAATTCTTTCTCCCAAGCTCACGAGATCTAAAATTGGTGTTTTGTCGCTATTGTACTCTTCTGCTTGACAATGTGAATAGTGATAACTGAATGCATTATTTGTGATGCATGAAATTCTAGTAAAAATCATATTCTGTTTACTGGTAAAATGGACGATTATGTGAAGGTGACATGTCATAATGAATGAAATTCTTTTTGCTGTGGCCTTTGCCTAAGAGTGTTCCAATGAAATTTCTTGTTGCAATTTGTCTAGTAGTTAAAACGTGAAAATTCCAGTTTGGAATTTTTAAAATTTTAGATGAATAAGTGGAAAGAGATAGTTACTCGTTGTTCTACTTTCGGTAAAAAAAAAAAAGCAATCATGCAACAAACTTGATTAAACCTGCATCAACTGGAGCATGTGATACGAAGCCATTCAAGCTAACGTGAAGTAACTACATTGATGTTTCATGCAATGTTTTGCTTACTAAAAGTACTTTTGGCATATGTATTAAAATAGTAAGTAGATGTTAACCTTTGTATCATCGCTCTTTCCATCTCCTTTGGCGCCATAATCAAGCACATTAAAGGTTGCAGAGCCTTTGCTTGGTGAGCTTGATGGTGGTACATCTTCTTTGGGTGGCTTTGGAGGAGATGGTGGAGAACCTTTATGAGATGGAGGAGGTTTTGGTTTTTTTGATCCTCCCTGATGTTGATTGTGATTGCTGCCATGACTTTTCCCTTTTTTCTTATACAGAGAAGCAGAGGAACCTCTGCTTCGCCTCCAATGCCTTCCTCTTCTAGCAATGCAAGTTTCGAAACTTGATGACCAGACTAGAAAAGCAATGAAGAACATGAATGTAAGGCTTTTAAAACTAAAACCACCCATTTCTTCTTTTTTAAGTGTATATTTTGAATGAGTAGAGATAGAGAGAAGGATGAAGAAAGGGAATTGTTGAGACTGCTTTAAAAAATAAATGGAACTTGGGTTTATATAGCGAGAGCAGTCCATAGCTTATGAAACTATTGCATAAACATATAAAGAAAAAAAGATCACTTATCATAAAGGTTTTTGATAATGTTAAAGGTATACTGTTCATTCTCACTTCTCTTTTTGGTTCTTTAATTAATCTATCTGTTCTTTTCCTCCATGGGGCCAATTTTTCTCAGTATTTCTTCTATGCCACATGTCATTGTATTGTTGCATGTGACTCATCCAATAATGTTTGTTCAACAATGTTCTACTCCAATTATCAGTACTTGAGACTTTACAATTTTATATTAAAAATATTTAGATCTGCCCTTGAATATGTTGGTCTCATATTCTTTAGATAGATTTTATCAATCATCTCATTTTAGAGTATACACTAAACCTATTATCAACTAACATGACATTACTTTTTCTTATTGACATGGTTCATACGAACTTCTCCACATTCACATTCTTGTATTTGCAACGCACAGTATCTTTTAGCTTGTAGATTTATTGATAGTCGTCAAAAAATACGTTATTTACGATATAAAATCGCTTCCTAGATGCATATTGCTTTTTATTTTTTTCCTGTTCTAATTTATTGTCCACATTTACCTGTCTTCCCTCCCTGAAATGGGAATATAAATATATATTTATATTTTAATATTGAATGTTGTAAAATGGCACACACGTGAGTGGGTCTACATTCTACAAGGTGTCAAGGAAGAGGCTCTCTGATTATAACAGCTCTTTTTATGATCACATGCATACACTCACGGGCTTTAGTTTTGTTCTTTGTCTTTGTTGGTTGAGCTTTCTTTCATCGTTTGAATTGAAACCCATGGCTACCAAGCATCGACTTTAATATAATATGTATAAAATAGAAACTTTTCATTGCCAGTATAACGCATGTTAGTTTCTTGATGATGATGATGATAATAATGGTACTTCCCTTTGCCTCTTTTTGTATTTTGCCTTTTTATTTATTTTCCCTTTGTGAGTAATGTTTCTTCCATTTTCCCAATCATATATATACATATGGTAGAGATTAAAAGAGTTAAAAGTCACCGTTGCTGCCTGCTTTAACAGATAACTCTGTAGCCCTTCCTTGAATTGACCTTTCTTTTTCTGACATTTAAGGATTTGTACCTTCTTTTTCTTGGGAAAATTTTGGATGTTTAGATCGTCAAATGCAGACCAATAGTTATTAATCTTGTTTCCAATAGTCAAGTAAATTATTAGAGTGTAAATTTAATGTCACATTCTTTTTTAACACAAATGTGTAAATAAATGATTGACTACATGAATGGTTGTAAATTGGACATATGATACTTGACAGTGGCTAGAACCTGGAAAACTCATGGCGCCCCTGGTTTTCCTTTTCTTGGAGAATATTAATAGTGTCTGAAATAACAGAAATTTGCCATTGCCAGGGTCCATGTTTCCAATCAACAACAATTTTGTACATAAAACAGCTGGAGAACAAACTATTCTTCAACTTCAACTCATATTAGAGCTTTCTTCTCTCTTTTTTTGCTTCTTTAGCTATCATCTAATTTCATTTTAAAAAAATGAGTGGAACTAAGGCCAAAAAAAAAGTTAAAATATGAGAGTTATTTAGCGTGATTAATGTTAAAAATCTGCTTTTTTTTTTGAGAGATGAGATTCTGATAGCTAGCAAGCAAGACATGGAACCATTTTTAACCGTAGGGGCCACCTAGATTTGTGTCTTTATGCAAAAAAAACTGACAAATAATTACTCATGGAAGATCTAATTCCGAGTAATGCAAAAGCTGAAATCTCTGCTACTGCAGTTTCAAATATTATATGTACAGCTTTGCTATCAGTTCACAGGTGCATTCAGAAGGATACTTCTGATGATCACAGGAATTCTTTTCTTTCAAATTTACTACAGAAGCCCCCAAAAACAGGTACTGCTTATTTTTTGATATACCTTTTTAATTTTAATTTTTAGCATTGCATGGTTACCTATGATAACTAGTTTAAAAAATTAATTAATAAATTATTGTAGTTGATTATGAAAGTAATTTGCCAAGATTGACCATATATATACACTGTTTCAAGTGAAATAGAGTTTGGGACGGGTAACTTACAAGTTGAATATAGTTGCCATTGTTCTTTTATATTCATTGTATTTTGTGATGGTCAGTTTCTGTTAGTTTCTGGTAGTTTTCTGTTGGTGCCACGTCGCTGCCCATTTATATATATATATATATATATAATACAAACTTTATATTAAAAAAAGAAATATGAAATTTGTTTGAGACCGCTCCACACCTCATTTTTTAGCTTATCTGGTTCTCTTTGTATTGTATTACTTTCCTTACGTATGGTCTCTTTCCCTCATCAACATTCTCACCCACCCAACAATTTCATTGGTCATTCTTTACTGTCTTATTTTTCGAAGAAATTGCATAGAATTAATCATTTCTAACAAAACATGAATTTGATTTTATTCAAAATGTATAGTACAATATTAACGTTGAATTCGATTTATGTTTTGCTTCTTAATATTACAAGATATTGCAGAAAACCAAGTACATGTCATATGAAATATACGGATAGAATCCGAATGGAAACAATAATTTGGATCAATAATATACATGTTTTTAACCATAGAAAGTGCCTATTCCAAGCATATGCCGATTCTTTACATTAATTAATTTCAAATATATCTAAAGTTTTAATTCCCTCTGGCAAGAACGTTAATCAAAGCAGAAACTGTTCTATATTACTGCCCTAATCTTGCTCGTATGGAGATTTTGTCACTGCAAGCTAGTTGTATTTCTTGTTTTTATTCACTCGTTATAATCCAACAATCATACCTTATAATTAAATTAATCTACAAATATGTTCTTATTTTCATTATTTCAAGCCTAAATTTTAGAAAAATATCAAACATAAAATTCTATGATGTAATATAAAATTTTATAATTTCTATTAATATATTGCTGGTATGATAAATATATTTCGTTTGTTTGATTTCTTTGAAAAAGAATGCATTAAATGAGATCTAAAGTGGAAATTAAATGTAAATATATATAAATTAAAACTGCTAGGTAGAACATTAAATGTTTTTGTAGAGGCTCACATGAACTAGCACAGGAAAAAAAGGGAAAAGAATTGAAATGTCAATTTGAGTTACCCGGCAAGTAGGTCAGGAATTTTCTATGCATACTCCACACTCTACACCACATGAAATAAAAATAATATAAAGTAATAAAGATTTGTTTTTGTCTCCTATACCTGAGGACATCAAAGCCACAGATCTTTAGCTTTTCTTTTTACTATTGTTGTGATGTTTCTTTTCCATTTAATTATATTATTATAATATATACTGCAAGCATATCTTATCATGTGAATTGTGTATCTAAATATTTTGGCTGCTTCAAGATTTAATTTTAATAGGATACATTTTTGTATAAGATTTAATCATGTATTATATTCGCACATAACATTCATTTTCATCATTCATTTAAAAAGAAAAATGATCTTTATCAATTAATTAATAGTAAAAAATAACACTCATTAATTTGTATAATAATGTGAGTTCCAAGAAAATAATTCTAATAAGTTAATGAGTTAGAGGATGAAATAAGAAATAGGGTATTTGAGGTTAGAGAGAGACCAGTAAAGATGCAAAGGATATTGGTGAAGGGAGAGGGTAGGGCCATGTTATAGCCGTCTTTTAGTGCAATTTTAGGCTCGTGAACTTGGACTCTTCTGTCTTTGCTCCTTGCTTTTTAGTTGATCGTTAGGGTTTCTCTTCTCTTCTTTTTTGTTCCTCCATTATTGCTTTTACACATTTCTTCACCACTCATTTCTCCAACTTCATGTGTGTTACCAACATTTCAAATGCATATGGTGTCCTTTTCTCCTTCATTTCGGACTTAACTCATGGTAAAGGTGTACATATATTCGTTTTATTATGTTGTATTTAATGATAGTTTATAATGTAATTATAAATTATGTATAAGTCAATGAATAAATTAATCAAACTAATATAAATCATTTTGATAACAAAGAAATTTATAAATTATATATCAATATATTGTAAATGATACGACAAAATTGATTCGTTTAAAATTTTTTCAACCTATAAATTTAATTTGAATGAAAATGAGATTTAATGATATAATAATTTGATAAGAATGTGTTTTATTTATCTAGTATAAGAATATAATCAAATCAGGAAAAAGCATTATTTAGGAATAATATGTGTGAAATCTTATAAATAATAAAACAATGATTCAATGCCATGAAAATAAAGATTTATTATTGTAAAAAAATAAAACTAATATTTCAACCATGTGAATTTTGGCAGTAGGGTATTGTTTTCATCCTAAAATTACACCAACATATTAATTATCTTCTTCATATCATAATTAAATATGGCAAAACATTGTACTAATTAATTTATCATTTTCTAATTCTTAGTAATATATGATTTCCTTTCACAATTTGAAGACAAATTGATTGCACATATTAATGAGTGGAAGACCCTTTAAATAATGTTATAAATAATTGAAGATTGTGGGAGCTATAAGCTTCTATTAAGATTCCAATTTATTGTTATTTGTTATTGCCAAGAACAAGAAAGTGAATATATATATTGTACCAAATAATCTTATATATATAACAAGAATATTGTACTAAATAATCTTATATATATAATTCTGAAATTGATTATCAACTTTATTGATTATTTTGTTGTAATTTTTTTTTTTGTTAATGTGACAAAAAAGTACCCAAACTACTCTATTCATCAATTAAAACTAATATACTGATTAATTATTTTAATCATATTTTTTAAAAAATTAAATTTTAATATTCTTCTATTATATTATTGATTAATCTTAGATTATTTGTCATTCTCAATTAATTTTAAAAAATTTAAATATTAAATAATTTATATAAAATATAATTTGAAAATATAATTTTTTTTATTTTATTAGCATTCATAAATAATAAATTGATAAATCATATATTGAATTGTGGAATTAAAAAATTATAAGTAATTTTTAAAAATTTTGAATGTAGTGTTAAAGAATATTGATGATAGATGATGGTAGGGAGTTTCAAATCAAATGAATCCCATTGGATTCTTTAAACAAAAGAAGAAAAGTAATAAATAAAGTTAAGGGGAAAACTATATATGCATGTGAAAAGGAACATAAAAAGATTGAAATCCTTTAACATTAAATTTCCTTATAAGAACCCTAAAATTAACTCTTATCTTAACTGCATTTTTCTGCAATTAAAAACTATTAGTTTGGCACTTCGTTCTTTGTTATTACATTTTCCTATATGTATTAGCCTTATTTCCCATTAATATTATGGATTTATCAACTACATAAATTGGCAAATAAATAAATAAATAAAAGGAAAAGAAGAGACAAGCAATAATTCATACAGAGTTTTGGATTGAAGTAAATCTGTGAAAACCCCATCAGAATCTTGCAAGCCTTTCTTGTCATTCTTGTTTCCTATCAAACTAAACAACAACTTTTGTTTCTAATTACTCATTATATTTCACAAAATATCATTCATATTTTAAAAATATAATAAATTATTTTTAAAAATTAAAAATTAAAATATTATGATTAGAAGATTAAAAAAAATAAAAATGTAATTTGTAAGTTTTCGAGGAAAAGGTCACGGATTGTTCTAGAAATTGAAGACGTTGACGCAACGCATTCAATTCTCCAAGCAATAATTACAAGGTATCATCTTTGTAAACTGGTCTCATAATCTGTTTTAAATAAATTAAATAAATGTATCATTATATTTTCTAATATGATTTTTCAAATTATAATGATTTTATAATAATTTAAAATTTTCAATTTACAATGAACTATGAATTTTGTCCTCAATTCTTAAATATCTGGAAAAGACAAGACTAGTTGTTTTTGTTTTTAGTGTAAATAATAATAATAATAATAATAATAATCCTAAATTGATGACCTTAAAAAAGCCATCTTAAAAGCAATATCACGGATTGCTTTGAGCCCCATAATTCTTGCCTTGATTAACTTCATTTCTCCTTTTACAATGTATAATTTTCTTCCCAACATTTGTCCTTTTCACTTCTTCCTTTATTTATTTTCGTATTTATATCTCGATATATATATATATATATATATATATATATATATATCAAATTATATAATATAAAAAAAGAAATTTATTGAAAATTAAAATTCACTTTATCATATATTTATTGATTCAATTCATATAAAAAATATTTTATCCTAAACTAATGAGATTTAATGAATGTAATTAACTATGAGTTATTAAAATGTTTTGCCTCGTGCTTGGATACATGGAGTTAATTATGGATATATAGAGTTGGTATTATATGACAACAATCATTAATTAACCACTAATGCCTGTAAAACCATAGTTGCTAATTTTTGAATAATGAGATTAGTTTTGTTAATGACAAAGCATTAATCATGAGGGAGATTAATTAAGGAAAAATAAAATTAAAAAAAAAAACAAAATGACCCAAAAGACAAAAATGAACATTTAATTAGTCCTTGGATTAGCATAAGTGGAATATAATCTTCCTTGGAATTGGTTGATTCTGCAAGTAGTAACTAACAATATGGACGATAGTCGGACCAACATAAAAGGTTAATTAACCAGATTAATGATGCTAAAGACAAATTATAGATTTATTGCAGGTTGTTTAATTGGAATTAAAATCATTCATTGATTTCTATAATTTTATTAAACTAATTAATAGTTTGGTATAATTGGTATTTATAGCTACAGATAAGCTCTGTAAAAATTTGGCATGGTCGGCGCCATAATCCGCCGGGAAATAATATTCCTGTCAACTAAATTTCAATCACCAAGTTTAGTATAATGCTACATATTAATTGCTATGATATGGATCTTTCCAGTTTCTGAAGAAGCCCAAGTCAGAGTTCAGTATGAACAATTGCCTCCTTCCTGGATTCTGGAATCTTGGCAATCTCAATCTCAGTAATTATTTTATTGCTTTCTTCTTCTGCAGCAGCGATGCCAGAATCATCAAAACTATCGTCTTTTTCCTGTGAGGTTAAACAATCAGCTGAAGGATGGACAATGCCTATGCCAAATCCCTGAGCAGAATTGCAATAAGTTTCAACTGTGCCATCTTTTTTCTCCAGGTTGACGTTATTCAGGAGAATATTTTGGCAAGGAACTGTGTCACTGCAGGCAAAGTTCATAGCCCTTTCGCTCTTGGTCGTTCCGGTAATATTCCGGTACATGATTTCGCTTATTTTCACAGCTGAGGTCTAGCAAGTTAGAAGAATAAAAGTATAGGGCTTATCAGGCTTTTCCAAGTAGTTTGAACAATGTTTCATTCGCCAAATCCTGATAAAAGAAAAATCAGGATAAACAACGTACCTGGTTTTTGCAGGATTTCGGGGAATCACAGTAGAACTGATCTATAATGATTGGATTGGCAACATCTTCCATTTGTACATTATCAAAACGTACCCCACGAACATAACCCTCGCCTCCCTGGCATCAAGATAACATGTTGGGTGTGATTTTGGAGCTTCTACAATAGTCCCTATAGCATTTAAATAATGATTACTATATCAGAATGTATTACCTGCCAAGTTTTTATCCTGAGGCCATTGGTTGTGTCCTTGAGAAATGCTGTATCTAATACCACTTTTGTGACTATTCCAATGGAATTGTCCTTTCCGAGACTTCCAATACTGTGTAAAGATAATAATAGAAGAACATAAGAAGATATTTGTCAGAGGAGTAATAGCTCGTAGAAACATTGGAGTACCTGATTCCATGTCCAGGTCCGCAATAAATTTTCGTCATTTTGATGGCAGAGCTTCCATTGACAATGGAAACGCAATCATCACCTGAATATCCACATAAAATCACCCGCAGAAAAACATTTCAAACGTAAGATTATTAGTTATGCTCTTCGACGTATCAAGATTGTTCTTTGAAGTTGTTATTGAACGTTTCTTTTCAAGAAAATCATTTCTGGAGAGAAAAAAAAGTTATATCCAAATCCAGCTTCTAGCCTGTTGAAGGAAAAGAACAAAGAAAAGAAAACCTGTTCCTATCTTGCAGTCCTGAAGAACAACATTTGTTGATCTAGTAATATGAATTCCGTCGGTATTGGGACTATCTCCTGGAGCCGAGACTAGAACTTGGGACACTCGCACAGATTCTGATTTGGAAATCACAACATGCATCTGTTGGCTGTTTCTGATTGTCAGGCCTTTTACCTTCACAGATGAGCTTGAATCAATAGTTAATGCCTGCCGAATAAAAAAACTTGTATTCAAGTCTACAGTGATAGTGTAGGTTTCAGACCCAGATGCCAGGAAATGTTAATTTGTTTCCAGAATTCACTGAAATTCAGGGAAAAGATCCTTACAGTTGGTGCCTCCCTGCATGGCTGTAAAAAGAGTTCAAAAAAGAAAAAAAAACGTGTGTTAGATTTCACATGTTGATCAGATTCGAATTTCTAATTAGTAATTGGTTTGATCTATTTTGTGAAAATTATAAATCTGATATACACATGCTTAGCCACTTGAGCATAATCAAAGCAATGAATTTACTAATTTAGGAAAATTTACATTTGTCTTGTTCCTTTTGCAAGATGATGCCCACCATTTGGAGCCTGAGCCATCAATGACTCCCTTCCCTTGGAAAATAACTCCTTTCAGTTTAGAGAAATCAAGCCAGATTCTTGGAAGGTTTGGATCCCAGTTGTCAGGCTCATCAGGTGCTACTATTGTCCCATCTATCTGTATAATTCATCATGAAATTTGAAAATGTTAACATTTAACAGTTGAAGGAGGTAGCAGGATTCGATCTAGGGTATTATGAAAGAAAGTTGACCACGGATTCCTAAGTCTGTTATCAAATTCATCCCGGTTGATGATGACAATTTCAGCTTGGGAAAATTACCTGGATAATCAACTTCTGCTCACAAGGCCCTTTAAATGTTGTTGCATTGACCAGATAACGGCGTCCTGAAGGAACCAGGAAGACTGATTTTGGTCTACCACAGGCTGTCTTCCATGCATTAACAAAGGCCTATGGCAGCACAATTGAACGTTTCACCTTTATCAGGAAAATGAAGGAAGAAAATAATATTGATGACAGTTAAAGTGCTCATGAATTCCATGTTATAACCAGATTAATTTAAGCTGAAAAACAAAAAGGATTTATAATATTTCCAATTCACATCACCATGAAAAGTTAATGCCCTGTTAAGAATTAATAAATGGACCTGAGTGTCATCAGAAACTCCATCTCCAACAGCTCCAAAGTTGTCAACGTTAACAAGAACCTTGGCAGCACTTTCACTTGTCCACGACAGGTTATTATCAGAAAATCCTATGCCATCATCTTCTTCATATATTTCCAAGCTTTCAGGATCATGATCCTGAAACATGCCAAGCTTGTCAGATACCATGTTTTCCGCAACTCCATGAACCAGAGTCAACAGCAAACCAAGAAAGCAAACGACGAATAATTTATCCATGTCTTTTGTTCGATTTAATTGTTTCAACACTGATTGATTTGTATAAATCTACACAAAT
This sequence comes from Dalechampia spathulata, assembly GCA_948192965.1. NCBI lineage: Eukaryota > Viridiplantae > Streptophyta > Magnoliopsida > Malpighiales > Euphorbiaceae > Dalechampia > Dalechampia spathulata. The sequence continues at coordinate 25,950 of CANYBF011409139.1, read as the reverse complement.
ATTGGGTTACAATTTATATGCAAAGATTACAATTGATAATGAAAGGTTTCTTGCTCTAAAATGGCTTAACTTAAAAGCGTACGAGGAACAGTATTTTCCACAGGCTAACACTTAAAGTACAAGGGATTTTTTTTTTTTTTTAAATTTAGTCTTTGCTTTACTCTTCAGCTAGTAGACAGGAATTAGCCATTCCAGAGAAAGGGCTAGTGTTGTTCTCTCTGATAGAAGTAGTGGGTATATAATATTTTCCTGGAAAATGACGCACTTTCCAGGCAACCTAACAGGCGGCAAAAAGCGGGACCGAATTTTCCACTACATGCAGCTATTATATGCTTTAAGTAGAAGACAATCTGAAACCTTTCCACAATTGAATCAATGAAGAAGATGCGGACATTACAAGTGGAAACCACTTCATGGGAAACAAAGTTGAATTATAATCCTGTTGAATTGCTTGAATTTCAATTTTATATTGCTTATAGTTGTAGAATGTCACTGTATCAACGAACATAGCATTAGCGAAAATGCAGTATGCTGATGATTATGGAATTGGAACATGGGTTTAGAAATTAACTAATAGAAATAACAGAAATTTGAAGATCCTGATCGATTCATTAACTTATATATAAGGTTGAGTAAAGATCAATTTCCATAAGAGAAAAGGAAGTAAGCTTTGCTCCATAAAGCAATCTTTTCCTTTTCTTTTTTTGTTTTTTTCTTAAAAGAATCCACTCCTTTCTTGCCGAATTAACCATTGATTTGCTCGATAAAGCATCCATCTTTACTTGTCACAAAATAAAAAGAGACCCTTTTGTTTTAAATTGGATTTCTTGCACTCGTCATCATCATATTTATCAAGTCAACGTTGACATTAGCGGTTTTCATGCCTTGAGGTTCCGTTGTTTTATGCTCTCTCATCCTCTGTTTACTCTTGCCGAGAAAACCGGTGACAGATTGCGGTGATGATCACCGTTCTTTTCAATGCTTTCTTGAAATAAAATCAGTATAGTAAAACGTGCGGTGATGCTCATGAGAAGATTGTTTCAACAGTAAACGAACAGAATCCAGGATTCCTCTATATATCATACAGAGATGAGCATACATTATAATACTGACAACTACAACAAACATTGGTCCCTGTAAAGAGCACCAAGCTGCTAATTCTTAAAACTACAATTCTATTTCTAACAGTAAATCTCGCTGGAGAAACCATGTTTGATTCCTATCCGGTCTCCTGGTATGGAGCAAGGAGAAATGCAGATGGATGATTATAGCAAACAGGGTAAGACAAGTAATAAATGAATGATGTATCTATTACACGTTTGAAAACCTTGGTACGTCTTCATATAATCAGCTCAGGTATCAATACCTTTCCTTTGTGCAAGTTAGTTTTCCTCTGCAGAAGATGGCTTTGATGTCTTGGATTCTGGAATTCTGAGTGAACGGTCAGTTGAACTGCAGTTCTACACCTAATTATATGGCCTCTACTCCCCGAAGCAGTATTTAAGTTAGTGTATACATATAACATTGTATATACATACAAAAGGCGGCGAGAAGGCGACCTTTTTCCCGCTGATCAAACTCATAAACCACTTGTGTCGGAAAGTTTGACATTCTGAGATAAAAGATCTCGAGTAACTGAAAAGGAGATGAAACATTACTCATCCTCCTAAATCTTTCCTTTTCTTGCCTGATCTGCTCGCTGATTTGCTGTTGTCAGTTGGGTCCAGATTATGACTCCTTAGCACAGGTTTGCTGCTTGACCCTGGATTATTCGTAAACTCGGTGTGAGGTGATGAAGAATTATCTGACTTACCAACATCGACATTTTTCAGAGATGAGGGCGAAGTCTTTCCATAGATAATAGCAGCATCTAAGGTGTATATTCTAAGAGCAAGAGCTGATAAAGTAGCAATCTTTGCTGCAGTAGATAGAGAAGACCAATACCACCATTCATTCCTCAGATAATCAGTTTTGATCATGTTCTCGAATACGATTGTTGCTTGAACCATCTGAGGAAAAAAGATGGGGTTTAATTTATTAATTTAGATTCCCAGATGTATGCATACAGAAAGCATACAAATAGCATTGCAGAAGAACAAATGTGGATCCAATGTCAACTTCACCGTTGACAGGACAGGACTGTCCATCAATATTCAACATTAGTTCCACCAAGAGAGAAATTCCGTAAAGACGCTACTACTTGTGCTTAGCAAGCGTCTTAACAGAACAACAAATGAAAAGTTAGAAAGATTTAAATGTCCAATCATGAAGCATGGAAAAGAGTCTATTGCTATCAAACCGGTAAAAATTTTAATGCTAAAATGTTTATTTTATTTTTTAGAACTAGGCCAGGAGACATGTAAATCTGGTGAGAATCCTAGTGTCAATTCCTAAATAATCTTACCCTTGACATAAAATATAACTGTCTAGATCAGAAGTTTACTATTCTAACCTCAAAGACTGACTTGGAAGATTTGACAAAAGCTCGCCAGACACATCTTCTCTCCAAGTGAAGGGTGGATGATTTTAGAGCTTCTTCAGGAAGGGCAGCATCCATATCAAGCAAGTTCATCTTGAGCTGCCTAAGAATTTGAGCCCCCTTCCCCACAAGGGGTCTCAGTGCAGAACCCCGAATTTCTGGTAAAGGATTCCCGAGCTTTGTGCAGCTGAATCTTGATGAGGATTGACATCTCTTGTCAGTCATCAAATATGATCTACTAATTTTTTGCAATTCCTCAAAAATGTCGACTGCATTGCCATTCTTAGTTGAGGTGGACTTGATAGCATGTTTCTTACATGTCGCATCTCCTTGCAATGACCGGCTTTCCACATTCGTAGGCTGATCACTCCGCCTAATCTCATTTTTCCAAGGAAGCACCAACCTCAATGCAGGGTCACTGAGATAAGGCGATGAACATGGTACAAGTGATGGAATTCCATCTGAACCAAGAAGTCCTATTTCCTTTACCAATTCCTTGTTAGAGCTCCTAGTAATAAACTTGGCACTTATTTCCTCAAGTTGGTAAGGACATTTATAGTTGTTTTGAAATCCAACCAACCCAAAGCTCATCTCATACCTTGTATTACCAGATTTGGACTGTCTTGCTTTACCAGAGCGCTCTCGATGTTCAGCCCTCATCATCACCCTCTCTCTTGACAAATCTTCAATTATTCTGCTTTTTTGAGGTGCATGAGCACCAGAACGGCACTTCCCATCATTGTGCTCCTCTAGTTCACACCTAGAAGAAAATGACCAGTGGCAAGAGTGGCAATGATGCCTAGACAGCCATATAGGTTCTAGGCATTCACACCGGCTAACTTTATCATTATAAAATACTCCATCATTTTGACTCAGCCTCACCGAGATATTGGTGACATCCAGTTCCGAGCAAGGACCATACTTCCTCTCAAGCACAGTCAAAGCTTTTGTTTTCATAGCATCATGTTTCAGAGTCTTGTCAATGTTCACAGGCATTAATGCTGGTTGATTCGCTTCTGAGACCACGTTTGCATTTTTATTGGAGGTGTTACAGCCAAATTTCAACAGCTGCAGAAGAGACTCTATCAACTCTTTTTGTAGCGGATCATTAACCCTCAACCACTTGATAAGTTCTTCGATTTCAGCATTGGAGTGATGACAAAACCATTGCACAGATACTGAAATCTCATTAGTTGAATCATTTGAATATGGACTGAAAATAGTCAACCCTTTAAACTTGAACGGGTGCTCTTCTCCAAATGACGGCTTGAGGATCATATTGTTTGATGAGAACACCGTGTTTCCTTCAACAATGCTCTTTTCCTGCATCGTTATAGTCCCATCTACAACCACCCACGGACATGAATCTGGCCTGAAAAAAGCCCAATAAAGTCGTCCAGCAGAATCTCTCCCTAAAATTTCCTTCCTCAAAGATGCCTTCTGTAGCTGTAACTCTAGACTGATAATAGAGTCCTGCAAGATGGATAATTTGTTCTTCATAATTTCCTGAAGGTTGCTTGTTTGTGAATCTTCCACATCTGGCTGATTTACTTGACACTCAGAATCTAAATTTGTGAAACAATGGTTTCCATTGTTAACAGACTGTTGCTCTTGAGAACCTTCTGTGTCAGCCTGACATGGTTGTTTAGTAAAATTATTTGTCTTTAGAAACTGTGGATCATCTTCCAACTGTCCAAGATCAACCAAGGGAGTAGAACATAAACTGCTTCTACCGCAAGATTGTTCCTTCATCTTATCATAGTCTGGCAGCACATTACGTGTCCCTTCCTTTTCAGATTTTCCAACACTGTCAAGCATGCCTTCATTTGCTTTTGCGAACCTCTCAGCAACAGTTTCTTCTTTAAGCTTCAGGTTTCTCCACTCTGTAGATAGGGAGCGCAATTTCTGCTGCAAATCAGCGGACACTGAGGCACATTGATCTAGGTATTCACGAATACAAGCAGAGTTCAGTACCTCATCACCCAAAAACTTAAGAAGGAATATTCTCTGCATTAAGGAAAACAAAGGGTGATGCATGTTATAGTATGCTCACACAAAATAGCCGATTGTATAAAAATAAATGTTGCAACGAAGTCCAGAAAAGTTGATGTATCAGCAAGTATATCCATCAAATAATCATATTGCAACTGATAATGTTCGCCCACGGAACTAAATATATCTAGAAGCTCATCAATGATTTTGAAATGAGGAACAGAATGATACAAGCCAATATCTTAAAAGCAGTAATAAAAATGATTTTGAAAAGTGATCCACTTCACTGCTGTAAAGATATTTGAAATAGAGCAGATCATTATGAAATGAATGCATAACGCAATTAACAGAATTGGACAAGACTAAATATACATATGTTATCTGATGAAGTATAAAAATAATACTCTCCAAGGACAAATCAAAAACTATGAAACTATGTTAATGGTCCAGAAATGAACCTCTTCCACGCTGCAGTCCCAATAATCTGTTATTTCCATTGATGTACCTAAATGACCAAGCGCCTCTAGAATTGCCCGAGTAATTTCTCCTTGAGGCCTTTTTTTACGGCAATGGCTAATGAAAGGAGGGACCTGTGAAGCATCCTGAATTATGCATGAAGGACAATACCAGTTTCCTTCAGGTATTCTCGTGAGAGGAGGACTTAAACAATATGTATGATACCCAGAATCACATTTATCACACAATAAAACATTGTCATCATCTTTATCTACACCACAAACTTTACACACCCCTTCATCCCAAGGAGCTTTTGGCATCTGAGTTGCATGACCAAGGATATCTTCCATTTCTTTCTTAGCTTCAGAACTTGAGCATTCCAGAGCTGCATAATCTGCGAGTTTCTGCACTAGTGTGAGGACCTGCATCAGGGGCTTCACCATGTTAAAACACTAAAACGGGGATAAGATAAATAAATAGTAATATCTGGACAGAAGCAAACCAAAATAGTCACAGTGATGAACATTCACTGCACCAAAGACCTGGCCATTTGATGAACTAAACCATGGTCTAGAGTGAGAGGGAGGGAAGCGATTCCTAGATTCAAATGGGTGGAAAAACTGGTATCCAAGGGCTAGGATGAATCTCCCTCCCCCCCTCCACCAGGAGAGTCTGTACACGTGCTAGTTACAGCATCAAAGACGGAGTAAAACAAAACAAACCTCTTGTTCATAAAGTGCCTCAAAGTTTTGGGATAATGTTTCGGCTAAATGAACTAAATCAGACTCATCAGCATATGCTGTACGTATATGATGCCAAACCTGCCAAGGATAGAAAAAAGTACATGATTTAAATTTCAACTAATGCTGGTAAGTAATTGACACTTGAACCTCCATCCTCCAAAAGGAAATGGTTAAATGAAGTAAACAAATAACAAGACAATTTAACATTTTGAATTCAAACTAGGGGACTAGAATTGGAATATTTCTCATCCAAAACAGGCCTATGCCATAAACTCCCAAAGCAGGAACCAAGCTTGGCCAGTTTCGTAATATAGTTTGCATGACAGTTATCAGAACAGCACTCCTTATATATGTGCACATTTAGAAGAATAGCACATAAAAAAAGATCCTCTGAAAAATTTTATTAACCTTAAAAAATTCTCAGCAGAAAGGTTACCTCCCTAACATCCTCTAAGAAAGCTTCATGCGATCCACCGTAAGCCCCAAAAGCCAATCTCAGATCAATAGTTCTGAAGTCCAGTGGACGTGATACCATTGCAGGGAAACCAAGTAGCCCTTCATCATCATCGGAAGTATTAAGTAGTGTTCTTCCCAGCAAATTGCAGAAAACTTTTTCCTCATCAGCGGCTACTGCACGACGAAGCACTTTCCGACATTGTTCCATTATCACATCAGACAAAGTAACAAGGCACTTCCCTTTTCTCTTCCTATTAGGTTTTTGCTGTGGAGTTTCACCACAGACATCTGCTAATACTGATAGAACAGCTTTCTGTAATCAATAAGAAAGGAGAAATCCTGAGCCCAACATCTAACCTTCAGCCCTTATCATAACAAAAATACACTTACAAAAGCCAGGGTTCCTGACATTCGACAATGATGGGAACTTTATTCAAGTGCAAAAAGCAATCTTATCCTCTAATTAATTTGAAGAAATAATGGCTGAAATGGAAAAGAAAAAGAAGAGAAAAGAAAGATATTAAACAAATGTGCCAGTTTGGTATGCGAGGTAATATTTAAAGATGGTTGAAAATTGACTTTGCTTTAAACGTAATCAATCAATTAACATAAGATAGGCAAGCATTAACAGCATTTACCACTCTAATGTAAAATACCATATAAAAAATCACAATGAAGTGTGCTATCACCCTTTTTTCGAATAAGGGTGCAACCACCTTTATTTCTACAGTAAATTAATATTTCAATATATCAAAATAATAAAATCAAAGGTTAGCATGATTAATAAATTTGATTAAATTGTTTTGCGGCATGGGAAATAGAAAAGGAACAAACCATGGAAGATACCAGCAAATTGGAGAAGTAAACATTTTTCCAACTACCACTAATATGATGAATCTAATTCAAAAAAGTAACGGAAATTTTCCATCTTCCTTGTAAATACCTTTGTGGGTCCTGAAGCATTTCCCTTGTAAACTTCCTTGCTGATAGAATGTTCCAGAATCTTCGTTGCCCATTCTGGTGGGTTTAGAGCCAAAGCATTGTAAATACACCTCCGAATTCTTGCTCCCACATTTGTGGGTAGCTTTCTCACAGGTTCTAGTGCCCTTGCCCACTCAGGAAATTCACCATCTTTCACCAGAGCATCTTTTCCAGAACCAGGTGAGACAGGGTCATCAGAATCCAGATTTAGATTGTCATTAACATTTTTAGTAGCAACAAATATCTGCTTCATAGCCTCTGCAAGTAGCTGAGAATCAGAAAAATTAGTGCACCGTCAATCAATCTCAAACATTGCAAAGTTAATGGATGACATTTTATTATCCACATAACATTTTCATAAATCACGTTTTTCTATCAATACAACCCTACAAACACTACTGCTCTGGGAAAACTAGGAACTGACTTGTGCAAGTTTCATAAATAACTGCCAGTGCACACCTTGTATAGACTATAGATGGTAAATTACTTATTATCTACCACGTTTTACCTGTAAGTTGTTTTAACAAAAATGCATCGAATTTTTGCAATTTTACCTACATTTTTTTGATAATGAAGACTAAGTGCTTTAATAAGTTTTCATGCAAGTAGACATGTTCAGACACAAGTGTATCATCTTCAAGATCTCCAACAGCCATTTTTTTCCTAAAGGACCATCCCAAATTATGGCTCCATATACATAAATATCAGGAAGCTTTGAAATGACAAAAAAAGGCATTAAGCTTGTTTGTGAAACAGATCCATCGTACAGTACAAGACTGAAGAATTTACTCTTTTTGAGAAACATGATCATATTCTGCGAACATTCTTGGTAAGTTGAAAACATAATCATCTTCGTGAATATCGATCCACATCTTGTGCAAGTAAAGACAAGAAAACAGCGGACTACTCATGTGAGTAATGATGCAAACTGAAAACATAAAGATGCCAACACATCTATTTATGCAAATCCAAAATCTACTATTCAAGCATCCAACTATCTTAATTCTATTCATGTCTATGCCACACTCACAAGTGTTTCAGATTAATGATCATCCCTCAACTTTAAATTTTGTACAAGGATGTGAGCACATCGATGCACGTGTGTGCATGTATTTTCAAACTTTCCATGTCATAACTCACATAGCCAATAAGAAAGATGGGAACTATGATAAATCTTGTATAAAACAGGCATTAAATTATTATAACAGAAAATCGAGCAAGAAAATGGATTGTGCACACAAAAACATATTGAGCTTTTCCCCGTCAATTCATTGTTTGCAATCATAAAAAAACCACAGTTAGTAGCTAGACACTGTTAAACAATTAAAGTTGGTGCAATATTGGAATTGGTTTAATCAGTATCAGCTGCTTCATGTTTCACAATATTATAAGAGCTATAAATTGTTTGCATAACCGCTGTTACACAAGCAAAAATAGTTGGAAATGTGAAGTCCAGGCCCTCATGATTAACTACTGTACTTGCATGAAATGATAAAGTTATGAAAAAATATTCATAGGCAGACATAAATATCATGACTCATTTTTCTGCTCATATTTATTACCATGCATAATTTCTTGTTTTATTTCTCTTGACTCTTATATGCTCATATTAATTAACATACAAGACTTTTTATTCTCTCTCTTATTATGGAAATCCAATAGAGTAAAAAAGGATCTTGTTTCATTCAGGAAAAAACTTGAACACGCCATAAAAAAATGAAAACGTTAAAAAGTTCATCAGTCCTTGGCACTGAGGCATGCAATTGCAATGGAAATGAAATGATTCAATAATTGATTCCTTACCATAAATATTCATGCAGACAGTAGGGTTGATCCTAATCTACCACAGCAAAGTAGTTTATACATACGAGGTCGATCAAACTATCTGATAAACATAACCTAAGTGAAGGATGATTGCAACCAAAGATCAGACAATGTCAGGCAAATTACTGGTGATAAGCTAACTGATTGAAGCAACCAACGTTCTGAGATAAACAAAACTGTAATTTAAGATCATTTAAAGATATTAGAAACATCAGTGGATCATAGACTAGGAAATGAAAACCAATCTACCAGGGCATCTGCTTCCATTAAAGCCACTCCTGGAGGAGAACCATGAAGTGCCCCACTATCTCCTTGTAAACAATGGAACACTTTGCAACCTTCACGGCTCATGGCCTCTGGAGAATCAAGATTGCTCTCCATGGACAAGACAGTCAATAAATATCGTCGAGCCAATTCTGGCCAAGTTAGTTCATTAATAGGAAGTAAATCAAGCATTGATTTCCTAGCAATATTCATGCCATCTGCTTCTTTCTTCCTTCTCTTTCTTGATTTGGACTCACCACTTTCGAGAGAAGGATCTACAGAAACAGCTAATTTGAACTGTAGCTCTTCCAATAGTACTTTCAGCAGTGAGCAATGAGCACTATACAAAGCTTCACCAGTGCATCCGCAATGGTTATCTGGTGCCTGTCTCACTTTGGCAACTTCATTTGAAGTTTGAGTGTCATCTGAGGTTATTGTATGTTGACTTTGCTCGCTATTTTTTGGCACAGGGCTACTCTTAACATAAAAGGAACAACAGTTAATAAGCTCCTCTTCAAGTTCCGTAAATGATAAAGGTTGATCCAATGCCAAGACTTCAGAGAAGTGCCATAGTAACTCCCACAACTAACAATTAAAAAAAGCAATGAGTACATGAAAACACATCATAGTCATTCCAATACTTAAAATTTTTTATCATAACAAGTTCCATACCTGAAGAACGTCACCAATTAATATGGTGGGAAGCTTTGAGCTTAATGGCTGTCCAGGGGGGTAGGAATGATCCAAATGTTTATTCGTAGAATTTTTACAGCCATTCCGCATACTATAAGTTTTTTCCTCACCTTGTACATCATCTTGCCTCATAGGCGAGAGGAACCCATTTCCAACAGTTTGTAAATTTGACTGGTCGGTTCTCTTATTCAGGAATGTATAACCTGAACAAGAATGAGCCCCAGGAAGTTGCTCTATTTTTTCTTGAACAAAATCAATATCCAGACCAAATCTGTCCTGCCCTAACCACTCTACAAGAGTTTCACAACTGGTAACAAGCTCATCATTGCTTTCAACATGATGTGGAATATTGGAAGGGCCAGATAAAAGGCTAAACTTGGCTAATGGACCAGGTGACTCATTATGTTCCAGAGTCTCATGCACAACGCAAGGTGACCAAGATCCAAACGCATGCCTGCAAAAATATTTGCATGAACTAGTCGTTTTGTACATCTCACAAAAAGAATGCACCAACTTCTCAGACATCATTCTCCATGCTGAAGATGAAGATCTGCCTTCCACTATAAACTCACCAATTTCATCACCTACTCTCTTATTGCTTGGTGTAGGTTTCCCAAGATTTTGTGAAATAGAGTTTGAGTTCTTTTCCAAATCATCTATAGTTTGATTATTAGAGACTTCATCTACACAAGTAACAGCTGGTGAAACATTAAAATCCAGGTGTGGAGGGCTATCATCTGACAATATCATCTGGACATCTATATCCTCATTATTATCCATATCATATGTGCTATCAGTTTTCTTCTCCTCTGTAACAAAGCTTGTCCTGAACAAAACCGTTGAAGCAGTAGGCAAGGGAGTCTTGGAACATGAACAACGTTGCAGCTTGAAAACTGGACCACAGTCACCACCATCAATGACATCGCATATGAAAAGAGATCCAGTAATCTTGTCATGCCAACTGGATTTGTAACCTACAGGCCAGATCTTGCTAGTGCAATGATAGGAAGGTCGTTGATCTATTTTCCCCACGGAAAGAACAGAAAAGTCTTCAAATTGGATAGGATATCCATCCTGGGATGGCCAATGGATGAAATATGAGAACTTAGAGCATTGTAATAAAATCACATTAACTTGTAAAGAAAACAATATGACTTCAAAAAGGATTAAAAACCTGTGTATGCAAGCATGTGTGAGTATTTGAGAGCAGGTGTTTGCATGAGAGAAAGAGAGAGAGAGATGCATTCAGTCAAACTATTCTGGCGAGTATACTAACCTTATAATGAGAAGAACCATAAATATCAACGGGCTCTAAGTTGACTTGCTCAATCATTACATTACTCGACTTGCAGGTTTCAGAATCCATGGCCCCACCTAACAAGAAGTTGCCAGAAAAACTGTTTTTCCAATTTTCTTGGCACTCTTTCCAGTCCTTGGTTCTAGAAAATAATACGGAATCCTTTCTTCTTCTGTGCAAAAGCAACCTGCTCTGTGCTAAAGCAAATCCATCATTTCTGTCCTGAGTTAGCAAAGAATGAGAATTGGAAACCAAACCAAGATGACGACCAACATCAAACATGGACTCAAACTTATTTCCATCTGGTGAACAGTAAACTGCAAAGGTTTTGCATCTTTTCTGACAATAAAAAAATTCAACATGCCAACCTTCTCCCAATACACCATTATTGTCAAAAATAAACTCTCTTAAGTTCTGCAAAAACTTTTCACCCTGATTCTGGAATAATTCTGTGGAACTTGTAGAATAATCACTTGGTGCCCAATGCCGTCCTATAAACATAGAGGGTGGTGGATCTACTTCCTTTAGAGTTCTAACAAAATTCAGTCTCTGCTGTACAATATCCACAGGAGCTGAATTGATAATGCTAGTTACATTTACAGATGGCTTCATGAGATCAAACTGACTCCCCATAAATAGAAAATTTGTACATGCCACTTGGGTATCCTTTGAGTTGCCAATAGAAGAAGTTTCATGCATTCTACAAATCAGAAAAACATGTAACGAATAGATGCCTTAGGATTCACATGTTTTAACATGGAACATAAGCTAAATCTTGCTTCCACTGCCACTTAATGAAATTGACAGTCCATGACTAAAAGATAAACACAGTGCAACAGCAAGCTAGTTTGATGAAATACATATGAAATTCCATCCCGTTATATTTAATTAGAAATCCGATCAAATGTCTCACACCAGCACTCCCATTTAACTCTTATAAGGGGATGTTAAAAAGCTGAAACCAATGCCTAAAGTAAAATCACTGAACAATAAACAAACAACTTATTGACATTTAAGCCATGACTCGTGTAGGTTATACATTCATACAGTGGAAGCTCAAATTTGGCATCTTCCACGAATTTTTCTCTTTTTGAGACTAAACTTACAAAATCCAACGGTGAATAAACAAAAAAAATTACATTATTTATGGTCTTGCCAACTACATTGCTACAATATCAATGTCCTGAAAGCAATGTCAAACTCCTACAAATTAGCATAAGTTAAAATCTATACTCCGTAAAACTTCAAAAAGAGTAAATTTTGAATCTTTAATTACTTTTCATTACCACAAATAAAATCACTAACATTGAACTATTTGGAAACTAGAATTTACTGCAGTAGCTAAGAATCGAAAAGGTTACCTGGAGTTGACAAAATTACTGCTTTCTTCTTCTCCACTTCCTTCAGCTTCTGTAGGCAACGCATTGATGTCCAAGAACATAACTTTACCTCTAGCTCCACTCCCATCTCCAGCCAAAGCAGACCTTGGAGGAGGGGGAGGAGGAGAAACAGGCGTTTCACAACGAGGGGAGGAGAGAGGAGTTTCGTTAAGATCGATGTCCAAAGGAAGCTGGAGACAGCGGCTCTCAGACAACTTTCCGTTGGAATCGTTAAGCCGCTCCAGCTCATCCATGGTGAGGTCGCCGTCAAAAGAAAACCGTCACGGAGCTGGAATTAAGTGGGGGGAATAATTCCGTGAGGTCAGGGGCATTTCTGTGGAGCTCTTCTTCAGCAAAAATGAAGCAGGGAAATTGGAGGAAAAGGCAGGAAGAGAATCTGGAGAGATCCAAGAGGGTAAACAGCAGAAAAGGAAATGCAAAAGAAGGAGAAGAAGAAGAGAAATGGATGTGGGTAGTGTTTAAAATCGAAGCAGAAAGAAAAGGAAGAAGAAAAAGGATGATATAACAGAGACAGAGAGAGGGTTGTGTCGTGTTTGTTTATGTCTTGGGACTCGTGAAAAGGAGCGTGTTTCTTTTCTTTTGCCTTTCCTTTCGAAAGAAAAACAAAGAATTCGGGCATCCAACTTCTTACTGCTCCCCCATCCAACGTTGCGGCTTTCCTACGTTTTATTTTAGCTCTTCTCCACTGTATGACGCTTCTTGTTCATTCTATAATTTATTCATTTTGATATATTAAATATCCTTGTTCGAGATAAATATTATATTTTTTAAAAATAAGATAAATGAAAAAAGGGTACAGACGCCATCCACAGTTATCTTTTGAATAGGTCAAAGGTCAACGACCAGCACTGCTTAGTCAAGCGTACTAACCCTTGAAACTTATACCGAAATCTCAATCCAAACTACTACCAATTTACAAAATTGCTTTGTAAATGACTGGTATCATGGCCAAATCAGTGGATGCGTCGGGCCTTTTGGGATGTTAATGCCCTGATCTTTTTGTGACGGAAGGAAACAGGAAAGCTTCATTGGTTCGTGGTTGAACAGCAAGAATCTTCCACATCCTCCATTGATGGGTATTTCTTACCAAGTAAATCTGATTTGATGGTAGCTAAAAATGGTATCAAAGACTCTGCATGCAACACACAATAATGATGGGCGCGAGAGGTAAACGAAAACAGCAAATACGAAAGCTTCAATGATAATGGGAGAGAGTAGTCGTTTCTTGGTTGTTAATGGCTCCAACTAGAAGTGCCTTTTCAATTACAATTACAACACAAGAGCTATACAGAAGGAGATTTCCTGTCCACAGCATACCATAGTCCAGAATTTTGGATGCATTCATATAAATTGGCTTGTTATCAGATGACCCAAAACCAAGCTACGATTGAACCAGCGGCCAGTCCAATGACTAAGAACAATACGATCACTATCCCGGCCGTCTCAGCGTGCTGGATTGGAACCGCTTTGGGGGCCAAAATCATCAATACACTCGTTAAGTAGCCGTTGGTAAGCCCCAGGAGACAAGTCAGGATTGTTACGGGGATCTCGGTTCGGAAGAATTTTGGACCGTGCAAACAACCTAAGAAGAGAGGAAAAAAGAGCAATCTTGCGAAACATCCACCAATGGCAACCTTTGCATTTTCCAGAAGATAGACTGCAGTCAAAGACTTGCCAACCAAGTCAAATATGTTGTACCCGGTAATAAGAAGGACCGAATACCAGTCTTTGAGGGTTTCAGAATGCACATCCTCTGTTACGTAACCTGGAAAGATTGCCAACGTCACAACATAGATCACAAGGATTCCAATTCCATGCCACTTAACACTTCCAATAATCTCCCATAAGGTTGATCTCCACTGTGCCCCAGTTAGAGCGCCTTTCTCCTTCTTCTCCTCATTCACAGCCTGATTTTTTAAATCTGTATAGTACTTGATTACTGGCAGGTGATGTGCAACGTTGTAAAATACAACACATACGGCCATGACCACAATTCCAACAGCAAAATAGAGATTTGCACTTTTTCTCAGTCCATGTTCATCTTGTGTATATACAGCTTTGGTTATGATCCTCAGAAATGAGACAAGGACACCTGCATTTAACAACTTGAAACTTCAAAATCCTTCCATGTGTAACAATAGCTATGAATATGCTTCAGCTCATCTATATAAAAACATGATTACGAGAACATGCAGTATTCCCACAAGTAATGGTGGAACCGGAACCTAACAACTTTTATGTGCAAATATCTAAGACATGCCAAGACTATGTGAATCCCAGATTGCAAATCCTTGACACTTATAGATTAGCACCAGTCAGTTCGATTCTTAGCAACAGTGGTTTTTAGTCCTTAAACTGATGGGTTAGCAAATAGACGTTTAGACGTTTTGTTTTTCTGGTATTGCCGGTGGATGATACCAAAAGTCAAAAATCTCAAGACAGAATAATAATGGGAAACGATACTCGATGAAAGTTGCTCTCATTAAGAACGAAAATGAAAAGATAAAGTGAAATCAACGAATCCTTCCATCAAAATTACAGAAAAGATGAAAGCACAGCCCTATACATGAACAGATCCGTAACTGACATTTCAAATGATTGACAGGAGGCTGGTTCCTTTCTTTTTTTTTTTAAATCCGTGCATTGTATTAAACTAGCCTACCATTTTTGGAGAGGATTTCTGCTTAGATTTTGCTTAAAGGCTACTATTCTTGATTTTTTACCTTCAAGTTGGTCAACTACAAACTGCCCAGCTACAGATTACTTGTCAATTACTCATCATACGAATTCAACAAATCAAAGCTCGATTACTTCGCCAGTATATCTAGCGAAAGATGAATAAAAAAGCATGATTCCCCAGTTATGCAAGCCGAGTAAAGTAAATGCAACCTGTAAAAGTCACATGACAAAAATTCAAGAGAACTGGACATTTCTGTACATAATGCAATAAATATGAATATCAAGAAAGATCATCTAAGCTACCAGAAATGGTGATATACGCAAAAGGGGATTTTAGTCGTAATTTAAAAAAAAAAATCAATTCAAGTATCTAAGCACAAAAGGAAAAATTGAAAAGAGGGAAATGGTAACTACCAGAACCAGCAGTGCCAGCAACCATAGCCTGCATATACCTCTCAGGCAACTCACCAGCAGAGCCAATTAGCCCGCCTTGAACCAGCCCGTCAGCCAAACCCGATAAGGCCACAGCTCCAACCGAAACATCAAACCCACCGTACAAACCGACCCGACCCTTTATATAAACAGCATCCATAACAGGAACAACCAAAAGAGTAAGAACAAAGAATACCAAACCCACATTGATCCTAACATAAGCATCGGAGACATGGGCATAAAAGACGATGACTACGAGACTAGAAAGAGCCACTAACATATAAACCACGGCGAATATGCGGTCAACGGGGACGTCTGGGTAGATGGCTGAGAAATAATCAACGGCGGTTATAAAGGCGTTCCATGGGAGGAGGAAGCCAAGACCAAGAGTGAAATGGATTATGTAAGCAAAGTTGAATCTGTCTTTAGGGATGGTATTAGAGATCGAGGGGCTTGATGTTGTCGGCAGAAGAAGAGAGGATTCACAGTCAGGTGAGGATTCCATGTCGGTAAGTCTTCCGGCGATGCCCATGGCGGAGCTATGATCACAATTTTGTGCAAGATGTATATAATTTTACTTTGCAATGATAAGAGAAGAGCTACGCATAGACATTGTTGATTAATATAATTATTTAAAAATTCATTTCAAGTTAAATATATTTATATTTATAAACTTTATTTGAATGAACTGAATTTTAGCCCGTTGATTGTTTCTTGATGTGAAAATCGGACGGCCATATATAATCTGTTTGAAAAAGGATTCAGATTTTTTTAATGAAATTTATTTAATAAAAAAAACAAAAAGAAATAAGCATGTGATTCGCACCAAGTTAATAATAGTAGTAAATGCAATGACGTGGAATGAATAAAATAAATTTATTTAATTATAATATAAGCTCAACATGTTTGTGCTTGTATTTATTTTCAAGATTTTTAAAAATTAACATATTTATTGATATTATAATTTTAATGTACTATTTTAGCTGTTCTCACCTAACATTTATTGGTCAACCTAACCTTCCAAGATTTTATATCTCAAATTATCATATAGTTATTTATGTTATTCATTAAATCATGATTAATTAATATGTGTAATTTCTTAATGAATATGCATATCGAGGGAAACATGGAAAGGAACTTCGAGCAACGTGGGTCTGGTCTATTTAAAAGATTTGATAGGCTTCATCAGCGATTTGGGCCATTCTGCGCTAATACTAAGCCCCAAGTCCTATCAACCAGTAAAGAAAAATGCAAATTGTGTATTGAGTCCTATATCTTTATTTTGTTACAATTAAGTCCTCCGACTTTCTCTATATGATTAAAATTCCCTCCCAACGCCGCTAAAAATAACAATTTTAAGTCTCTTGCAAGTCATTTGTCCCGGTTAGATCTCGAAGGCCAGTCACTGTTACCATATTCAAATCATCACTATTCATCGATCTATATTTTGAAATACGAAAAATAATTATAACCCATGTCATAATTTAAAAATAAATAAATGGTGATTGTATTTTGGACTATACGTATAGCAGCATATACTATCTCCGAAGGAGCAGAGGAGGGATGCTGCCCATGCCAAGCTTAAAACAGCTGGTTCGGATTAGCTATCTCAACCATAAACTTCAAAATCAATCTTTGATGGCCCTTTGCTTCTAACTGCAAATCTCTTTCATTTGCCTCTTCGGTTGTTAATTGGCACATTATGAAGCGCCAGCTAAAATGGTTCTGGCCAAAATCAATATTTGTCACATGAAAGACTTAGAAATAGACATGTCTAATCAACCAAGACAATCGTAATCATGAATGATCCCATTGTTTAGAATATCCAATTATATCATGAAATTATCTTATTGTTTGTAAAATTAACAAAACTCATTCATGGCATATATAATTTTTAAATATATTAATTATTTACATTTTATAACTTAAAATTTACGTTGGAATCAAGGAAATACTTCACACCCATTTTAACACTCTTTTTGAGACTTTCTGTCTAAGCAAAGCCAAACCCAACTTGCCTTTTTTTACTTTATATTTCTTATATATGCGTGTGCGTATTGAGATGACAACGTTGCGAGCCGAAAGTAATGCAGGACAAAGCAGCTAATAATTCGCCATTTATGCACCGACATTCCTTTTTATTTTTTTCTTTCATCAGAATTTAAATAATCTTCACGAAACAATAACGATTATATGCATGGAAGCACACAATATTTACGAATTAAAAATCGTAGGATCAAGTTTTTCCATTCATAATATGGTAATTTTGAATCATCTAAATTATTCATTATTTCTTATAAAATCGTGTTTAACAAGAAAAACAGAATGAACCAGAGAAAGCAAATGCAAGAACCAACATGTAATAAAAGTAAAGAAAGGAAAAGAAAATGACATGAAATGATAGGACACAGAAGATGTCAAAACCACCTTACATGCTAAACCCTGTAATATTTTCTAACTTTATTCCTCCCAAGGAAGAAGAGAATGTCATTGTCTTGGCCCGTTAAGATCTTTGGACCACAATTTCAAGAACTGGGTATGATCCAAAAAACATATTTATTTATTTGTTTTTCTGTTGAAAAAGGTCATTTAGGTTATTGATGGTGAGAATTCACATAAATTTGCCAATTTATGGTCCTTTAATTACGAGCAGCCCCACGAGGGTATGTTATGCAGCCTAAAGTCACCCCCATATGATCTCTACATCATTGTCTTTAAGATCCAAAACACTCAATAAGAATAAGAATTACTTGAAAAAGGCAGCCAGCTATTTAACAACTAAGCAAACCCAGTCGAATCCATAACCTCACCATCCTAAAATCGGTTAGTTTAGTTCTGGACTAGAGCTAATTTTATTTATTTACATACTCTTTTATGTATATATATACCTGATTGACCTGACCCAGAATTGTTTCCCGTCACCATATCTAAGTGGAAACAATGGCACTTGCACAAGGAATCATGTTTTGGCTTCTTTTATTCATGTGCATGACGTTAAAGGTTTCTGCGCATAGCAGACATGGCAGATACACACCGCCAAATGTTCCTCGTTTAACTGATCTATTTTCTCCGGTCTCTATTGGCCAAGGATTTTCTACATTTTTTGGTGGCTCCAACATTAAGTTGCTCGGTAATGGTTCTTATGCGAATCTTGCGCTTGACAAATCCTCAGGTTGGCTCTCATCTTCTGTAACCTTTTTTAAGCTTTGATTTTCTCTTGCTTAATCTGTGGTTTTTTGCAGGGTCGGGTTTGGATTCAAAGAACAAATATTTGTATGGATTCTTTAGTGCTGCAATAAAATTGCCTGCTGGATTATCTTCTGGAGTTGTAGTTGCATTTTATGTAAGTTTTTTTCTTCAAGTACTTGTAACTGACCAGATTGAGAATCTGAAAGAATTTTTGTTGCAGATGTCTAATGCAGATTCATATCCACACAACCATGATGAGATAGACATTGAATTACTTGGTCATGACAAGAGAAATGATTGGGTTCTTCAAACAAATGTGTATGGAAATGGAAGTGTAAGCACCGGAAGGGAAGAAAAATTCTATCTTTGGTTTGATCCAACTGCAGAACACCACCATTACAGCATCATTTGGAACAGTCACCATATAGTGTAAGTTCATCTCTAATCCAAAATCAAGCTTACAATGATAATGTCTTATCAATGGAAAATCTTTACGACTCTTTGTAACTTTAGGAATCAGTTGCATTCCTACATGACGTCTTACTAGAAAAGACGAAGGAAGTTACAGAGCTTACTCACTATCCATGTCAGCTAACCTTAACATGCCTTGAGAATTAGCCAAAATTGAAAATGATCGGAAAGATCAGGGGTTTCTTTTTCACCACAAACCTAATAACAGTTTTTCTTAGAGAAATCCAGTTCTTAAAAAGCTGAAATGGAAACAGAACTTGCAGGTTTTTGGTGGACAATGTACCAGTAAGAGAGTTTGTCCGTAACAATGGAATCCCATCAGTGTATCCATTAAAGCCAATGAATGTTTATGCAACGATATGGGATGGATCAGAGTGGGCGACACATGGAGGAAAATACCCAGTTAATTATGGGTATGCACCATTTGTTGTTTCATTTTCTGATATGGAAATGACTGGTTGCATATATAATCCATCACCAGATTCTTCTTCTGGTGTAAATTCTTCTTCTTCATGTTCTTATAAGGCTGGTCCTTCAAGCTTAGACCCAGTCGAAGGGCAAGAATTTGTCAAGTTATCAGGAGATCAAAGTTTGGCCATGGACTGGGCAAGAAGAAAGCTCATGTTTTACTCGTACTGTAACGACAGAGCAAGATTCAAGGTCATGCCACCTGAATGCAAATAAATGAAATGCACCCCGTCATACACTAATTTTCATCTGATTTTATGTTTCTGCTTCCTGTATGATTATCACCACAATTCTTGTTCCTTTGATGTAAGAATCAAACACTATTCCTCTTGTTTCTTGAAAAAAAGAGCAGAATTTAAAGAATTCAAACATGATTTAACTAAAATGTCAAGTTCCAGTTCTTATATAAAGAACAATTTCATGCATTGAAAAATCCATATGATTTAAATAAAATTAATTCGATCCATTAAAAAGAAAATGGAATCTAATATGGTATCAAATTCAGTATATGAGATAAATAAAAGGAAATGCATTTAAAGCTGGACTATCAAAAAAAAAATAACTCGAGCAAGTAATAGAGATTCTGCAGGGCATAGCAGCTAACAGTACAACAACAATTATGAGCTTAGACAGACAGCTGTGATCTGAGAGTGCCACAGTGAGACCAACTGACCATAAATAGCTGTACTGAGGAGCCAGAACACTGTCCATTGATTAGGAGGCTGGTAATCAATTACTTGAATTTAGCCATATTTATTCATAAACCGAGTCATCGGTTAGTTCATGCAAGGACAGTGCGTCTGTGTGGAGTTGAGGTCGAAGCCCTCGTATCTCATTTCTTTATTCACGTGTATAAATAAATAAAATAATTTTAAAATGTCAGATATTTCAGTTTTAATATTTGTTTTCAAATTTTTTTTGCTAAAATCAGATAACGCATAAAGCTTCGAGAAGGCGCAGATGCTTCCTTGACAATGTCAACAACGGCAACGTTGGATCTAATTTTTAAACAAATAAAAAATTAATTAATTAATTTGAATAATATTCAGGAAATTATAATTAATCTGAAATAATTGGAAAATACCTGAATAAACTTCTTAATCGTTTTGTTTTTCCACAAATACGGGTCGAGGGTAAAATTGGGAGGGAATTTGATTGTTTCCTTTGACTAAGTTGCCCTCCTAAACGGTGCCGTTTAGGACCACCCTACACTGAAATGCAAAATCAAGAAACCGTGCCGTTCACTTATGTTTAATATCAACAGTTACTAATTACCTTGCCTTCAGAAATTTCCTCGGAAAAGAAAATATCAGTATGTCATTTGAGCATTTGAGGATGCCTTCTTTCCGAAAGCTTCGTAGCAAGAGAGAAACAAGTGGAAAAGCAATACTAATATTCAGGAATCAATTTAAAGGAGTCATAATTATTAAACATACATTAAACAAATCGAGAAGTAACCATCAAATTTTTAAAAAAATTCATCATCATCAAACATTTTATCTGCATCATCATCACTTTCTTTCCATCAATCACATTTTTCTGTCTTATCCGGCAGTTAGTCTGCTCGTTTATTTTAACTATGCCACATTTACTCGTTATTTTCATAGCCACGCTGGATTCTTCAGGGGAGTAATCACTGCCTTCACTTGCAAGTAATTTTTAAGACTGTAAACACCCTTTTCTCTTCCAATTCCGCTCATCTTGTACCCACCAAAAGGAATGGCTGCATCAAATGTATCAAAGCAATTGATCCATATTGTTCCTGCCCGTAATGCCCGCATCAAGGTGTTAGCCGTGTCGATGTTCTGTGTAAAGACCCCAGCAGCCAGACCATAACTGGTGCTATTCGCTCTGTGTATAACTTCATTGAGATCCCTGCACGTATTCAAACATTAGTATGCTCATAAACGCCGAAACTTTAGTAAGAAGCAACGGGATGCTGGGATCGTGTTGTGCTTACTTGAATTTCAAGATCGACTGAACTGGGCCAAATATCTCGTCTTGTGCGATCAGCATATCATCCTAATGCAAGTAACCATCATGTCTAATTAACATCTTAATCATATTCTGCTCTGGCATGTAAAATGATTTATTGGTAAGCAACGTACCTTGACATTTGAAAACACGGTGGGCTGAACATAATAACCCCTGTTACCAAATCTGTCACCTCCA
This sequence comes from Dalechampia spathulata, assembly GCA_948192965.1. Classification (NCBI taxonomy): domain Eukaryota; kingdom Viridiplantae; phylum Streptophyta; class Magnoliopsida; order Malpighiales; family Euphorbiaceae; genus Dalechampia; species Dalechampia spathulata. Next base: position 3,954 of record CANYBF011409139.1, on the reverse strand, counting down.
GTTTCCAGGGTGGCACCGCCTTCAACACCAGATCTTATGTACTTTAGTATCTTCTCGAATTGTTCTGAATCGATCTGTTTCATTCAATTACTTCACGTCTGAGATTAGTTATTACTACGAACTCGAGACTGTGCAAGTGAAACTGTTTTGCTCATTTACCTGAGGGCCTTGTTCAATACCTCCCTTGAATGGATCGCCGACAGAACGCTTTGCAGCACGTGCCTTTGCCTTCTCTACGAACTCGTCATATACCCTTTCGTGCACAAATGTGCGGGAACCAGCACAGCAACATTGGCCCTGCAGATTGCACAAAACTCTGATCAATAAAAATGCAGTTTTTCACTTGTATTAGAGCAAATTGATGTGTTGGGAGGGACTAATACCTGGTTAAAAAACAAAGCAAAGTGAGCCAGTTCAACGGCCTGATCGATATCCGCATCCTCACAGACAATAAAAGGGGATTTCCCTCCAAGCTCCAGAGTTACTGGCTTAAGATTGCTTCTGGCTGCCAATTCCAGAACAATCTTTCCTGTACTTGTGGATCCAGTAAAAGCAATCTGCACATGGTTTGCAAAAAGAAAAGGTTATAAAATATGCAAATGTAACAAGGAATGAATATTCACGTATACAATGATAAAATGTACGATAAAAACCTTATCCACATCCATATGGCTAGCAAGAGCTGCACCAGCAGTAGGACCAAAACCAGAAACAACATTCAGAACACCTTCTGGAAGTCCAGCCTGTAAGAGAAATTCATCAGGTCATAACTGAAATCAGATGGCTTATATGCTTTGATGCGAATAATTCATATAGTCACCGGAGCTACCTCGTGAAAAAGTTTAGACGCGTAAAGCGCAGATAAAGGTGTCTGCTCTGCCGTCTTGAGAACAATGGTGTTTCCACAAGCTAATGCTGGTCCGACCTTCCAAGCAAACATAAGAAGAGGAAAGTTCCACGGAATTATCTGACCAGCTACACCTATCGGCTCATGTAAGGTTTGAACGTGATGCGGCCCATCAGCCGGTACAGTCAGACCGTGAATCTTATCCGCCCAACCTGACAAATGATAAAAAAAAAAACACATCGTTTAAGCATTCTCCTACAACATGAATCATGCAAAAATTAGCGTTATGGCTATGCCATGTCTTTCGTGGTTTCATTTTGCCTACCAGCATAATACCGAAAAAGGCGAGTAAACATCGGTATTTCAATTTTAGCAGCCTGCTCATAAGGTTTCCCATTATCCCAAGTCTCAAGGGCAGCAATTTCATCATTATGTTTTTCAACCAAATCAGCAAACCGCAGCATTATCCTTGATCTTTCCTGGGGAAAAAAAAATGACACATCAGAAAAGTTCTGAATCACAATTACTTTCCAGGTTCAAAAAACCCGAGTAACAACAACTTCGTCCTCAATGTAAAGGAAAGTTACATAAGCGGGCATTTTTGGCCACGGTCCTTCGTCAAAAGCTTTACGAGCAGCAGAAACTGCTCGATTAACATCTTCAGCATCACCTTCAGCAACATGGGCTATAACTTCACCTGTTCTTGGGTCCAGCGTTGGAAATGTCTTACCTACAAGTAAAACATTTCGTAAAGTCTCCTCCATTATTCACCACAAGAACTGATCTTTAATGATCACAATTATTTACCATCTATAGTAATGATAATAACAAAAGTTATAATATTAATTGGCAAATTTTATTACCTGAAGCGGAATCAACGAATTGACCATTGATCAAAAGCTGATTATGAGTGACAGCAACAGGTGGAACAATCGGTTCATCAAGGACAGTAGAGGCAGCTGCAGTGGTACTATACCTACTGACCCCTCCTCTAAATGTCGGAATCCTACCTAGAAAGAGGTATATTTGCACTGAATTAGCAAATGTAGCTGTAGAGTGAATACGACTCCGTTCCAACCTCAATTATTCAACAAAACACACCATAAAAAGGAAACAAAAGAAACGGTAAAAAAAGATACGGTCATGGAGTGAAGGCAGTTGAATTTTGTAATTACCGTGCATAGAAGAGAACCCATTCTTGACTTTTTGGAAAACTTACAAGCAAGCCAAAAGAAATCATGTGAAATGATGTCACTATCGCCATTAAAACAGATAAGAACAGCGACGTGCATATTACACAGCGTAGGATAAAAACAAAGATGGCGGATTTTAGGGAGGTTCATTTCCACGAGAAAGGGCCCACTTTAACCACTGAAGACGGTGAAGGAAGCAGAAAATGATAAGACGAAAACAAAAGAAAGACAGATCAGAACTGGTAGTAGTAATCACTAAACAACAGTATCAACGGCATCAACAAGATCAAGAAAATACAAGTTATCAATCCAGGCGATAGCCACTTGAAGATCTAGGTTTTTTTATACTGAGAAGTACCAATCTATCATGATTGAAAATCATCCAAATATGGATCGGTATTAGGATGGAAGCTTCACTTTTTTTGTTTTTGTAATTTAAACAAGAATAAGATTGACACAAGGAAAGCTCAAATAACTCAAGAAAGATTTATCCTTTTTAACGTGAAAGGATCAAACTTGATCACTTCTCTTTTCTCAGCAACCAAGCAAGAAAACCCAAAACAAGTAAAAGAACCATAAAGCAATCAAAGCACAAGGAATCAGTATCTTTTTTTTTAATCATTATTAATCTGGGATCGTTTATCAAGTTCCAATAAACAGAACCAACAAAATGAAAGACACAGAATACAATAAACCGAACAACAGTAACAGTAAACGATAAGCCATAATATACCTCCTGAAGCAAGAACAGAAGCAGAGTTAATGGAGCGAGAAAGTAAGCGTGCAATCCTTACACCAGCCATAATAACTTTCTTTCCTCACAACCTTTTTGTCTGTCAATCTCTCTTTCTGTCCCCGTTTCCTGCTTCTGAACTTTATTGTGGCTGATCGCTTATATCTTGGCTTTATGGATGGAATCTTAAGGCAATACAGCTGCTTCTCCTTCCTCCAGCTACTATTTATCTTATGATCCTTGTCTTGAAAGAGCTTATCCTATCATTTGGTTTCTTATTATTATCATTAGTTATCCGAAGTGTAAATACAAAATGGATATTTGATAAATGGGATGGACTGGTTTCACAAATTATTGTTTAAATATTTAAAGAATTACAATAAATATTATGATATATATCAAACTATTTTAGAAAAATACTTTGATTTAATAATAATAATAATAATAATAAGGGAAGAAAGAAATACATGATCCACCGGCACCACCGTCAACACCCAAATCACGCCCCTGCCATTTACTTTGTACCCTATCACTGAAAATAATATTTATTTATATTTAAACTCAAATGAAAATATAAAATATAATATCAAAAAAGTAAACATCTTGCATTTTAGTTAATTTTATTATAATTTAAACTGGATGCTGCTGACGTATCAATTTTTTAATATCTATATGAAATTTATCTAATTTTAAGTTTATAAATTAAAGATAAAATAATAATTTCATCCAGATTTATCAAACATAAAATCAAATTAAAATAGAATTAAACATTCAAAAAAATTTATTATTTTTAACTATTATCAATTTTTCTAAAAATAAGGAATTAAAATAAGTTATCCTTTTTATAAATCATATACATATTAAAAGTGGGAAGAGGGGGAGGAAGTGAAAATACAAGTCTACCCCTCCTCCTTTTAATTTTAATAATTCAAAGATAAATATTGTTTTTTAAAATTTACATGAAGATAAACATTACTTTTTTAATTTTAATTGAAAGATAAATATTATTTTTAAAAATTTATATAAAGATAAATGTTACTTTTAAAAATTTATAAAAAATAGATATAAAGATTAATCTAATAAATAAAAATAATAAAATAATTTTTTGTTTAATATATATCTTATTAAATTTAGAAAATGAATGTTTTAATATTAATTAACATAATATTAAATAATTATAT